>JH393155.1:0-11022 GCA_000235945.1 Homolaphlyctis polyrhiza JEL 142
TAAAACAAAACAAGAACACAAGTCTGATGGCTATAGGAACGCTGCTTTGTTTGAAAGATGACAGATTACTTGAAATAAGGCGTTTCTTTGTCAACGTGCTTACTCCTCCTACTCCTTTTCCGCCTCCTCCTCCTTTTTTTATAACTCGAGAACAGATTGATATGTGTGTGTGTGTGTGTGTGTGTGTGTGTGTGGAAGGGTGTGTGTGGAAGGGTGTGTGTGTGTGTGTGGTAGTGGTGATATGTGAATGCAACAACAACACAAACCAAACGCAACTACCAACAATCTGAATGTGTCTTCTTTTCAAGATCCCATCCTCCAGTTTCTACTCTTTCTGCTGCTTTATCCTCCCCTTGCCTCTTGCCTCTTGCTCCCCTTTTACTAGTCGTTTGAACAAGAATTGAAAAAAAAGTCTGTGATGGTTCCTGTGCCGAGGTGGAGTGAGACTGTCTGGGCAAACTGTAAACTCTGCTCCCTCTTTTTCTTTCAGATCTCAGTGCATGCATCATCTCGCTCAAATCTTGATTCATTTTTGTCCACTCGTGCACGAAACGGAAAGAGAACAAAGTGGCAGTATGGATGTGAGAAAGAGCGAGACCATGTGTGTTTGTTTGTGTGTTTGTGTGTGAGAGGTCAGATTCTCGCTTCCCCCTCTTAATACTTGTACCAAAGAACATCACCTGTGCGACAGAATATAGAATAGAAAACAACCAGTCAGTCGTCCATCGCGCTCCACTCACCATTTGAATCAAAACCAAAACCAAAAACAGCAACATACCAGTATCTTCGACAAAGCGGCACTTGGATTGCGAGTTGTAGAGTGCCTGGAAGATGGGAGTGTTATCGTACAGATAGTACTTTCCAAGGAACTTCTTGACGGCTGCAGTGGCCTCCTGAGCATGGTAGTGCGGCATGGTTGAGAACAGATGGTGCACAACGTGCGTGTCGCCAATGTGGTGGTGGAAGTAGTTGTAAATGCCATAGTCGCGATCAACGGTCGACAGAGCACCACGCAAAAAGTCCCACTCTTCGCCACGGAAGTGGGGGACAGCAGGGTCTGTGTGTTGCAGGAACGTGATGGTCACAAGCCAAAAGTTGACAACCAGGTATGGGATCACATAGTAGAAGATGACATTGAGTGGGCCGTAGACCTGGCCAAGATATGCAAGGAAACCAATGACAACAAAGAGGCCGAGAGTCGAGAAGTTGACGTAATCGTAGTTCTTCTCTTCGAACATGGCCGACTTTGCCTTGAAGTGCGAGTTCCAGCCGGGATAGAGCTGGCCAGATGCATTCACAAGAAGGTATGCAGGCCAGCCAAAGAGGGTGTTGCGGATAATCTCGAGAAGCACAATAATCGGAGCAGTTTCTGTAAGGGGATGGTCATGGTCATGGTCGTGATCGTGTTTGGCAGGCTTGGCAGTCTGAGCTGTCTTGCTGCGGACATGAGGAACAAACACTTGGTCCTTGTCCATGTGCGACGACGATTTGTGGTGACGCTGTTGTTGAGATTTGGCGAATGCAGATTTTGGAGACGCATCATTGTTGCGCAACAGCAAGACATCACATCAGCAGCTGCAATACTGGCTGGATGGTGACGGGAACAGGAACAGCCAAAGAAAAGCCGTGATAAAGCCCTACCGAGTGAGTGAACTTCCACGAGTAGTAGGGCACGAGCAGTGCCGTGTGCAGGATGTATCCAACGGTGTTGTTGACCCAGGTGTGCGGCGAAAATGCTCCGTGACCGCATTCTGGAAGCCGATCCACAAAATCCTTGTGTCAGCGCATTTGGATCAAGGCGGAGAAGAGGGAGAAGAGGGAGAAGAGAGAGAAGGGAGAATCGATGGATACGCACCATGGGCAATGACCCAGATGCCAGTGCAGACACCGCCCTGAGCAATCCAGTAGAGCGGCCAAGCGACGCACTGGGCGATCAGGGGAAGCGAAGGGATGAACAGTGCGGCATAGAACAGAGCGGATGCGATGGCGAGATCGTGCACCACGTAGAGCATCGAGTAGAAAGTGTTTCGCTTGAAGCAGTGGGCTGGCACGGCATCGCGCACATCCTTGAGGGTGAATGGGGGAGGAACCCACTCGGCGGCAGCCTTTGGATCAGCCAGCACGCCAGGCAGCTTGGACTGATCGTTGTTGCCGTTGTTGGAATTCTTGCCATTCTTGGCAGTGGCAGAAGCGGATGCTGCTGCTGCTGCTGACTTGCGCTGGACTGCAGGCATCTTGGATGGAAGCACTCGACAAGACTGCGATGGCAACAGACACAATATCAGGCATTGGTACCGGGAATTGATACCAAGAATCGATGCGAGCGCGCGATATCATCAGTCGATGGCATTCAGCAAAGCACAAGGGAATCGTGTCAGCGAAACTGCGGCAGCAGCAACAGCAACAGCAACAGAAACAAGCAATCGGCCAATCGAGCATTTGGCTGACTGGCGGGATAACTGATTATGCGGCTGACTGGATATGTTGGTTTGCACGCGCAGTTCAGCAGCATGCTGCCATATCCAACAACAGCGCAGTGCCAGCACAGCAGCAGAGGCGGAAGCAGCAGTGGGAGTGCAAGTGCAGCTGGAATGGACAACGCACGTTTCTGTTGCGGCGAATTCTAACTCGGGTTTCGCCGCTCATTGCAAACACCCTACCTGAGGACGGCGCATTCACTCTGTTACAGAATTGCACTGCTCTGCATTGCAGCCACACAAACACGTGTTCTTGGCTTCTGTTCACAACGGAACGATCAACCTCACAAAAGTCCGGACACTGTCACCAGATGGACAGACCGCACACTGCTCACCACAGACAGCCAGAAATGGCTCTGGGCCACCAACTGAACCTATCGGTGCTTCCGGACTTGTGTATCAAGACACTTGGCCACAAGCTGCGATCCAGCCATCCACCAGACAAACTGCCGGTGATGGTGCCGCAGCTCACACAACTCACTGACACGGCTGCGCTCTTCCCGCTGTAAGCACAAAGGTGGCTGCCAGGAAAGCGATGTTTACGATCAAGCAGCGTGGAACTAATCGTCTTCCATGCCACACCCGCCACTCGTGCAGGATAGTCGCACCAATAGACCACGCTTCGACTCAAGGCTGTGCATATCAGCAACCTCCAGTCGCTTCCAAGAATGACAGCAATGGGATCGTGGAGTAGCCAGACTCGGCATCAACAGTGGCATTCTATGCTGTCGCTTTCTGCGGCTTTCCAAATCATTGGCCGATCAAGTCATGTTTAATAATGCAGATACTATGTGCAACCCTAGGATTCATTTGTGCAAGAAAGAGAATACGAGCAAGAGAAGAGAGGAGATATGAGAGCAGGAGCCAGAGGGATCCAAAACAAGCCTTATCGTCCATCATGAGCGACTGTCGGCTTGCGACAGCAGTTTGTTCAGATCGCTCAAGACATCCTTCACGCAAGGATCGTTTGTCGTTGGCATCGCAATAGCTGGCTCTGGTGCTACTCCTCCTGCTATGGGTGCTGATGGTGTTGCTGCAGGCGGAGCCATCCTGAGATAGTTGATTGGTGCAACAGGATATCCGAATGGCTGCATGTGCGATATCGATGGTATTGGAGACATTTGCATCATAAGGACTGGCCAGTCATGTGCTCGTTGCGAAGCCATCTGCACATTGGGAGCAAAGAGACTGCTCATGGCCATTGCTGCTGCTGCTGCTGCTGGGTCCAGTGCAAAGGAAAACGGCATCGCTATCGGCAATGGACACGTCGACGTTGCACACCACGGATCCCAAGGGCTCAGAAGAGTGCTAGCCGACTGATGCTGCGAGGATGTCGGCGTTACTACCGGAAGCTGCAGTGGCTGCGGGGCTGCTTGTGGCGCAAGTGTGCTGGGCTCCTGTGGCAGTGCATCGAACATCTTGAGAAGCTCATCCAAGTCGGAGATTGGCGCTGCAGCAGTCGTTTCTGCTGATCTTGCAGGAGGCAACGACAGCGATGGCGCGATCTGCTCTGGCGGTGTATGCAGAATGGCGGTATGCGCGTTATCAAAGGGCGAGCGCAATGGGTCGCGGGCAGCTTGCTGGCTGTGCGGCACGAACAAAGATCCAAGAAGCGAGCTGGTAGACCCTGGTACATGCCCTGCCACTACTCCGTCTTGCTGCTGCGCGTTAGCTACTGCTCGAGCCTCCTGCGCCACATTGGGATTTACACACGCTGAGCGCAAGGAAACCGGCGATGCGAACGGATCTGTGAACGGATCTGCAAAAGGATCTGGCAACGGATCAACGGGTGCTTCTTGGAATGCATCTGACGATCGTCGCTTGCGTGCTTGCCGCCGACTCAACGTATCAGGCTTAGACAGCGGCACTCGACCTTCATGCAGATGCCTCTGCGGTTGTACTTGTCGTTGCACAGGCTGCCCTGGCCTTCCATCAAGTGCCTCGAGAGCATGAAGCGCATCGATCGCATCCAATGAGTCACCAAGCTCCGCTGCACCATCTCCTGCTGCACTGGCTGGAACTGGAAGAAGATCTTGCTCGATTATCGTCATCTTTGTACCAGGTCGGGGTTCTCCACTGTCGCTACCTCCTTTACCACAGCCCATACTGCTAGTGGTGCTGACACCGTTGCTCCCATGGCTGGTCAATGTCGCGGCTGCAAGTAATGGCCGTCCAACTGGTACCACAGGCATCTCGACAACGGTTTCCTTCATGGCACCAGATTGTGCGATAATCTCAAACTGTGCTGCTGCTTGCCGCTTCACAAACTTGGAAACACTGCAAAGCTCGCTGTCAATGTCCAACGACCGTCGCTTTTGTGTTGCAGATACGGAAGCAGCCTGACTTTTCAAGGTTTCGTGGGTTAGGGTGTTGCCATCGCCGTGATCATCGCCACTTATAGATGGCGCCTTTGAGGGCGGAGTTTCTTCTGACACGTGATTGCGATGATTTTTGAGTTTGATGGTGTGCTTCTTGGCCAATGGAAGCAGTTGGCGATTCTGATGATCCTGATGATCCTGATGATCCTGATGATTCTGATCATGATCATGATCATCATGACGGTGATGATGACCAAGGCTCTCTGCCGGTTCATGGTAGGGTGTGCCGCCGTTCGAAACCATGTCTGTGGCGGGTTGCACAGACTCTGTTGAGAATGCTTGAGGGTTTTCACAAGCTGACTTGTGACTCAGATGAACAAAGTCAGTCATATAATATGAATACAGCTTGATGGCCGTTAGGTCGGGTCGAAGTTCTGCCAACTCGGGTGTCTGTGTTGGTGTGCGCAGTCTTTCACGGATAACAAGTATGTAAAAGTCAGCTTCCCTTTATCACTGTCGGCGACATGCACCGAATATAAGATGGCAGAAACAAGGCAAGAATCAAGAGATTGAGCGTATGATAAATATATACATGCAGATGGTCCAACCTGCGATTTGAGATATCCTGCTCGGTAAAGTATGTCACGAGATGAAATGTTTTGCTATACTTGCAAAACAGAAATGTATTTCTTAGTCACACAAACTAAATTCATATATCAAGACCGGATAACAGAAATGGAGAGAGATCGAGAGTGCATCACAGACAATTGTGCGCTGTCTGCTCACCCGTCCATTGTCATCCGTGTTGTTTTCTTGAACAGCCCACCAGGCAACACGTAACAGATGGCACGGCTCGGACGTTTGTGCGATGTCGTACGGACATCAAAATCATCTTCTTGCTCCATACTGCACCACAAGGGATCTGCTGGACTCGCATTAAACGCATTCACGATCAGACTATTTGATTCTCTGTGACCAACACTCTCCAACGTCGACTCTGCGCTATTAGACACTTGTTTGTTGTTGCGTCTGTTTCTCACACTACGCTGTGCCATACGAACCATGGACGCTGCCGAGACTTCCTTTGTCGAAGCAACCAGCCTGGAATCAACCTCTCGATAAATCAGAAAGCTTCCACGAACGCGGTTTGCACTCCATCTTCTACCATCGCTCCTAATCACGCATTTCAGCATCGATACACACGCACACACATACATATATGATCTGTATCTTGCCATTATCAATCTTGCCAACTTACCATCGATGAATGCGTGTCGTTTCCTCGCAATAAACAAAACAGTCACCGCTTGAAATCGCATCGCGCTCAACCTTTTCGAGTCGTTGTGTGGGTGCCAGTTGAAGTCGGCCCAAGCGACACGCTTCAAATAGTAGTAGCGCATCTGCTGTTGTATCGATAAACCCGTGGAACGTTGTTTTTGGCGCAAGTGGATTGGAGCGTATTTGGGTCATTATGAGGAGAGCTTAGATTGGGTCTCTCTCTCTCTATCTGTGTGTCTGTGCGAGTCTCCGTATCTCAACAAATCGAGTCCTGTGCTGTCCGCGCTCTTGTTTGTATGTCGTAGTCTCTCTCTGTGTAACGACTTGCAGCAACTGCTCCGACTCCGAATGAGATAGCTCTGAAGCGCACGTGCTAAAGCCACCAATACACAAGTGGCTTGATCAATCAATACCGTGTTGCGGAGTTTCTTCATACAGCACAGCCACATGTTCACAACCAATATGTCTGTAAGCACCACTCGATTGCATAGCCCCCTCCTCCCTTTCCCTAAACTCAAAAAGCACACTACCTACTTTTCCTGGTTTTTGTTTTATGTTTTATGTTTTAGTGGGAGGTCTTGTGCTCTTATTTCAGCGATGATGCTGTAGCTTGTATTATCGCACTTGTTACTTGACGAGAATGCTTCCTAAAAACCCTCTCAAATCGATGTCTGTTGCACACACACACTCTTACTCTGAAAACCAGGCGGCAGTCTTGGCTAACAAAACCATCATTTCAAGATCGGCAAGTTGCTCTACGGATTCACACGGCTCGTACTTGGCAATTTGGTGGTGAAGAGGGAAGTTGCTACAAGTGAAGTGAAAGATCATGATAGCCAGTTCGCACACGATGGTGCTAATGGCATTACGAGATTGGATGTCTGGGAGGTTGTTCATTTGCGTCCACCACGGCCACCACCACGGCCACCGCGACCGCCGCGACCACCACCGCGACTTTTCCCCTGAGATGCTCCGCCTTTACCCATAACATGTGCGTGCCGTCCAGTTTTTGCACGCCGCTTCTCCTTCAACTGGCGTGCCTTGACAATCTCGGCCGAAGTCTTGATCTCCGATTTACGTTTCGCCAATGCATCAGCCTTTGCCTTTTCTTTCTGGCTTTCAGACATGGCCTTTGCCTGTGCCAGCGATTCCTCGCGCTTTTTCTTGAGATCATCACCCTTGAGACCGCTTTTGCGCCATTCAGATTCCTTCTTGCTTAGCTTACGCGCAAAGGCTTTGGAGTCCAAACTGGGTGCTGTGATTTTGTTGTGGCGATACACACGAGTGCCAGCGGTACGGCCTGCAGATGCCGCAACCGCTGCAGCATCTTCAAGTTCACGCTCGCCACTACGAGGGAGCTCGCGATTCGTTCGTTTACTCCACTGCTCAAATCTAAAACCCAGAACCAATCCAATCCCCCCAGCCCACATCCGTCGTAAAATCAAAAAGCAGTGGATACAACAACATGGGTGAGGACGAAGCGTGGTGGTGCTAGTAAGCAGCAATACGCAAAAAACAAAGCAAGTTGACTGACCGTCCAGATTTGTAGGTTGCAGGCAACAGAGCACCTGTCTCTGTGCGAATCAGCTTCTTATTGTCTGCGCCAACAGTCTCCCTCGTAAACTTGTGCTTCTTGGCATCCCACTTGAGAGCACTTCGCTTGCGTCCAAGCTCATCAGGATCGTCTTGCATCATATCCAATGAGGCTTGGTTTGCGTTCTCAGCAAACGATCCCGGTGCACCCGTTGTCACTGCATATCCCATTTCAGTATCAGCGTCTGCTGGACGATAAGACAGATAAAACTCTTTATCGCGTGTGACGTCTAATCGATTGCCATGCGAGAGTGTAATATCAACCGCAGACTTTTGTTAGTCTTCAAAACAAAAAGGTTGTAGTATCAATCAAAAATGGAAAACATTGGGATTCTGTGGCGATCGATAGCATACCCTTCTTGGCTTTTTTGGATGGCTTGCTTCTGGTATCAAGCGAAACATCAAACCCAGCAAGATCTTCGTCGTCAAGTTCGTCGGTAGCACGCCGCTTGTTGGTCACCAATGCCTGGCTTTTGGCTTCTTTGGCTTGAACTTGCGACTGCAACGCACGCTTCATCTGGATCTTTTCAGAAAGCTGATCACGGCGTTTGATCATCAAGGCAGCCTCGGCAGTCTTGACGCCTCGTTTTCCGACCTCAAACACTGTTTCTTGTGGACGGAAGTTGGAAATCGATTGGACCATTGCAACGCGGTCAAGTTCGGAGCGGCCCACGAGCTTGACTAATGTTACATCAAGGAACCACAACATACAGACATGCAGGCAATATGTGCGCACATGTTAGAGCACAGATTCCAAATTCGCATTCACTAGGTCTATCGTGACAGCTACGTGTCATGCAATAAAGTGACTAGAACATCAATAGACTCACCAAAGAGTGGATGAATGCCAATGTTTTGTGCAGCGATTTCCTTTGCACGCGCATATGACCCTTTGGTAGCCTGTGGTCGCGACTGCAGGTATTTTTTGGTTCCATTCTTCATCGAATCGCGCAAGGTATCAAAAAAGATGCTTCCTTGTACAATTTGCGCAATCGATTCTACTTCGTTGCCGAGATCCGATGGCGGCAGATGCCCAAATACTAGTTCAGTCGTGTAATCGGGATCACGAATATCACTGTTTGCCTTTGATTCTGTTGTTGCTGCTGCTGCTGTCGTGCGATCAAAGGCAGACGCGAAAACAAGCGGACGGCCCGTGAACAGCTGAAGGTCAAGCATGAACGGAAGTTCGTCATTCGAGACCAAAGACCAGGCTGATCCTGATTTGCCTGCACGTGCCGTACGACCAACACGATGCACAAATACTTTGCTGGATGCAGGGAAATCGTAATTGATAACATTATCAAGTAAAGGAACATCAATACCACGCGCAGCGACATCAGTCACGACAAGGATCTTGGCTTTGCCTTGACGGAATCGCGCCAGGTTGATTTTGCGCGCTGACTGATCGAGCGTACCATAGATGTAAGTGCATAGAAATCCAGATGCCTTGAGCAACTCGTTGATATACTCGACGTGGTGCTTGGTTGACACAAAGATTATGGTTTGCTGATCGCGTGGGATTGATCGGTTCAGAAGGCAAAGAAGAGCGCAGTCTTTCTCCTCTGGTTTGATCGAGAAGAAATACATTTGAAGATCGCGCGAGATCTTGGTGTCAACGTCCAGACGGATCAAGGCTGGATTCTGAAGTCCAGCACGGGCAAAATCGACCAGCAGGCGTGGAAGAGTCGCTGAAAAGAGCAGTGTTTGGCGCGACTCTGGCAGTCGGTGCATAATTTCGCGAAGCTGCTCAGCGAATCCCATTTCAAAAAGGCTAGAGTTTAACATTCAGCACATAAGCCAAGCACAGTCAGCGGCTGCCATCACATCACAGGTATCTAACATTTGCTCAAATGCAACACTCGTACCGGTCTGCTTCGTCAAACACGACGTATTCTACCGTCTTCATCTCAATTCCCATCTCAATGATCAAGTGCATCAGTCGTCCAGGTGTAGCAATAATGATGTCTGGGTTGCCTGCAATTGCCGTGAATTGATCCTCCAGCTGATCACCGCCGACAAATACGCATGCTCGCAGATCCGTATGCTTTGTGAGATCCTTGCAGAACTTGAGTGTTTGCATCGCAAGCTCACGACTAGGAGACAGAACAAGTGCACGCATGCCGACTTTGGCAGAATGTGCCTTGAGACGCTCGATCATTGGAATCAGGAACGCTGCAGTTTTGCCGCTTCCTGTTCGTGCCATTGCAACGATGTCTCGACCTTCCATGATGATGGGGATTGATTTGCGCTGAATTGGTGTAGGGATCTTGTAGCCAAGGTGAGTGATGGCCTTGTAGATTGGAAAGCTCAATCCTAGAGTAGTAAAAGTGAGTATTGGATACATTATCAATCGGCTAAAACGCTGCTGAGTGGAACACGAGCTTACCCATTGACTGGAAGCCGCCAGATTTCTTGTGTTTGCGGTTTGCTGACTTGAGCTGGTTTGCAATCGACTTTCTTTCATCTTCGTGATCTTCAATCGCATCCTCATCATCATCATCGTCCTCCTTCTCGTCTTGCCCATCTTCATCTCCAGAATCGCTGTCGAGTCCTCCCTCGTTCGCGGTATCGTTTTCAAGGTTCTCATCACTTTCGCTATCCTCATCCATATCAGATCCAGATTGCCATCCATCGCGCTCAGGATTGTACGCTGCACGCTTCAGCTCACGACTCGTCCTACTTTCAACAGCAGGAACAGTCTCAAACTCTTCGTCCTCTGCAGCGTTCTTGCTCTTTGGCTTGCTGTATTTTGCCTTTTGGCGTTCGCGCTTGGCGAGCTTTGCATCGCTCAGCGACTTCTTTGCGTTGCGTCCATCGCTGCCGCCATCGTCATAACTGGCACTACGGCCTGAGCGACCTCCTCTTGCATCCTTTGTCACTGCACCGCCTCGCCCTCTGCCTCTCCCGCCACGGCTGCCGCCTTGCATGCCTTTAGAACCATTATCATCGCCATCAAGTATTAACTCAAATGCACATGGCAATATACCAACAAATCACAATCACTCACCTCCGGCACTCGCACCGCCTCGTCCGCCACCTCTTCCAGCACTACCACCTCTCGTAGAACTGGTGTCTCGTCCTCGTCCTCGTCCTCGTCCTCGTCCTCGCGATACTGACCCACCACGAAGTCCCATGAATGTCAATCGTCACCAATGAAAGTATAGCGAGAGAAAGAGAAAAAAGAAGAAAAAAAAGGTTTGGCGTTGCAACACAGCAGCACAAATCATTTGGATTCTTGGTGGATTGTCTCCATCGACATCAGAATTCATTTCAATAAAGATGCCGCGTGCCAAAAGGCAAGCCGTGCCCTGCCATGACCAGTGCTGGATGTCCGAGTTGAGCGTGGGCTGTCAGGA
>JH393157.1:8746-21975 GCA_000235945.1 Homolaphlyctis polyrhiza JEL 142
GTATCTCGCTGTTGCCTACGCGTCCCCCCCCCCCCTTGCTTTTAATTAGAGAGATGATTTCAATCACATGCCCTGAGCCATGCTTCTGACATTGGCAACAGACAGCTGGCAATAGGGATCGACGCGATGCCGCCATTGGTACATGCGATAGATGCCAGAATAGTGCACTGCGGCCGCTGATAAAACCAAAATGTGCCATATCTGGTGCGAGTGGCCCCAGATGTCAAAAACACCTGGGATCCAGCGTTCGGGGATTCTGTACCCGTAAATAAAGGCTCCCAACAGGTACAGAGCTCCCATGAGCAAGATATCGTCTCCAGAGAAGATATGAATGAACCCAGAAAACTATTCATCAATCAAGCAATCAAAGATACACAGTCAGTTGCGAGATGACTTTGCAATATAATAAGCCGGCCGAGAGTTACAACACACTTACTCCGTAAAGTATTGAAGTGTGAACAATTGGAAAGATGCCAAAAAGGCCAAGAGCAACAAAAAGCAATGCTCTAAATGATCTATAGTTTGCTGTTGCAAAGCGTGCCATGAATGATACACATAGCTAATACAATGAGTCAATCAATCAATCAAACAAACAGTCAGCAGCTGTCAGCAGCTAAACGAGAATACAAACACAATGTACTGGACAAGCATGCAGATATCGGTTGACAAAAAGGCAGTATACGAAATACAACATACCGTCGCAGCGCCGCAGATAACAATGCTTGCGATGTACACAGCCTGTGTGATGGGGCTGCAGTAGAAAAGGTAGTAGATGGCTGGAATGATAGATCCACTATTGATTTCGTTGTTTTGGTAAGTATTGGGCCATCACCAAGCATTCTCACAATGGTTCAGAAACATGGCCGAGTAGTCAAAACAACAATAACAACAACAAACCAAACTTACACAATCAGTGTGACGATGCCAAGATAGTCTGCCTTGTTCCAGAGAACATTGACGTTCTTCGAGTGACAGCAGCACAGATGAAACATGGTTGATAATGCCAAGCACGAGATTGCACCAATGTGAAAGCATGCAAGCGCAGCTGCATCGGCCCATGTAGTTGTCGGAATATCCTTTGTTGATAGCCACGATATGTAGAACATGGCGATAAAGGCCAGGAACACAAAGACGCCAATGAGATGCGTATAGACGTTGCCTGATTCGTTATGCACGTAAAACAGTGAATTGAAGCAGCCAATGTACGAGTTGGTGATGCGACGGTATCCACGCTTGATGAACGAGTTGTCGCTATACCACGAAGGCATATCGTGGATTCTGACAGTATACTGGTTGATGCATGATGACGGATGGTCGATGAAGCAATCGTAATCTGACAGCTTCAGAAACACTTGCGAATGGTCCAGATCGTCATAGGGAGGTTCCTTTTGTTCGCTGCTGTCTGATGCTGATGTTGAAATCGAGCTGCTGCTTGACGAACCTTGAGCAGGCTCGCCCGACGGTGACAGCAGATGATCGTGGACGCCAGGCTCAGCATCGATCGTGACGATGCTGTTGCGCTTTCGCACGCCACTGGTCTCGGTGTATTCGCCAACCTGGCTGCCATTCACTGCGACGACTGCGGCAGGATGCATTTTGCGGGCAGCGCCTTCGGCAGAGGAAGGAGCATCGTCAGAGAATCCCGAAGGATGGTCCGAGTCGGCAACCTTGCGCTCGCGCAGTCCACCGACAGAGCTTCCATTGGTTTTTGAGCCTGCACTGCCGCTTGGCCGCAGGATGCCACCAGGGCCGTTGCTGCTGCTGCCATTGCCGGGCAGAGCGATCGAGGCAGATGGAGACGATTGTGTTTGGGCAAGCACTCGTACAGCGCTTGCATCGTCATCTGCAGACATTGAAATGGATTGTGTGAGACAGCGTGAGACAGCGTGAGACAGTGTGAGACAGTGTGAGACAGTGTTGTATTGCAAGAGAATGCGAGGCAGCACTTTCACATGGCAGTTGGTGCTGCGCAGCACTCGTCTGTGCCGGGTGATTGCAGAGTTGCAGGCGATTGCGGCAGCAAGCGGCGTACCTATTTGTCCGCCTTGCTCTGGACTGATGTTTCCATTGCGACTCTGGCTGTTGTTGCCACTGCCATTGTTGTTGCTGTTGTTTGTTGCTCTTGCCTTGCCAGCCATAGTCCGTGCCATGCCAAGCAGTGAATGTGTCTAATGACTCAATATGCCGTCACCACACTCCCTGCTTTCAAAACACAAGATGTGAATGCAGTTGCTCGTGAAAGAAACTCGCTGCTTCCTCCTCAAAAAACCCGACTTGGTTGCTGCTTTCTCTGGTCGATTTCAACTTTGCAAAAACCGTTGTTCAACAAAACTGAGAACACGCTGGCGATCCTCAGGACAAGCTTGTGTGTGTGTGTGTGTGTGTGTGTTTACGCACGAAGCTGCCATCCAAGGCAATGGCATATCTAACAACATGAATCGGGCTACCAACAGACTAACAGACCAACAGACCAACAGACCAACAGATCGATTTGCACGGTATCCATTACAGTGATTTTGAATTTCCGATGTTGTGCATAATCCTCGTTGCTCAATCTAGATCTTGAACAAGTCGTCGCATATCAGTTCACACAATCGCAGACATTGCCAACAAGTGTAAATCAATGAACCAGTTGGCTGCACTCCAAACAACACGATAAAAAATAGACTACTGCAAAAGCATTGGTGTCAATCACACTGCAGCATCAACAATCACCATCTCTACTAAATAGTCTATCGTTTATACAGAGTTGGTTTTTCTCTCCTTACTCCACAGAGTATTCATTTGATACCACGCTTCAGTAGGAGAATCTCAGCATCTCTCTGTGCAACAAGATCCTGTAGAGTTTTGACTTGTGCTTCAAGTAGTCGAATGCGCTGTTCAGGCAAAAGGTGTGTCGGCGGCAGTGGGAGCTGCGGTGGCGGTGGCGATGAGTAGGAGGAGGAGGAGGAATAGGATGAATATACATCAACAGCGGTTGCGGTAGAGGAAGACTCGGATATGTTGGAGACAATAGATGCAAGTCGATGAACACTTGTTTCAGTCTTTTTCTCGTCTTCAAGGTTGCGAGAGTCTTTGTGCTCATCCCGATTGTGATCACCATTGTCATTGCCATCGTCGTCGTCATCGTCGTTGTCGTGCTGTCGGTTCAATGTCAGTGGCTCATGACTCGGATTGCGAAATGGTGATTGAGAACGAGTGAAGCGCTGGGTTGCTGGAAAGGGTGACAATAGTCCTGAATGATCGCAACGTGTTGGTGGCAATGATGTCGCTGCCGAGAGAGATCTTGAGAGCGCCGAAACCATTGGCGACGCGGTTTCAAGAGGTACACGATTGCCAATGGGAATGGCTGCAGTGCTAGTGGTTGTACTACTAGTAGTAGCATCAGCACCTGTAACAGCTGTTGATCGGGTCGAGTGGGGTACGGGTATGGGTGTTGGTGTTGTAGCGAGCGACGACATTGTGAAGAGCGCCTGATTATGGGATGACGAGCGTCTGTGTCCATGGTGGCGCTGCGATCGAGGCATGGGTGCCAGACACGATGTGCGCATGGGTGACGACGACAGATGCGAGGCCATAGCCTGAGCACCAGATCCAGCATTTGCAGCTATCGACGATGTTGCTGCAGCAAGATTTGCTCGGATACCGCCTCCATCAATGGACAGACGACGAAAGAGCGTCGCGCTACTGCTGATTGCTGAAGAGCTTAGAGTAGAATTGACCAGACTATGGCGCTGTGGGAATAGCAGCGAATCAGGTGCAGCAGCAGCAGCAAAGCCAAGAGATGCATCATCAGTAGAGGGAAAGATGCCAGATGAGCCCGGTAGACCAGCCCAATGCTCATCAGCCGCAGAAGCCGCATCCGAAGATTCAGCAGCAGCAGCAGCAGCAGCAGCAGCAATATCCAAAGCAAAGCAAGCGAGAATATCGTGACCCAAGATCTCGACGGCAGAGAGGCGCTGAGCAGGATCTCTAGCGATGAGATTGCGAACAAGATCGCATTCGTTTGGAAAAGCTTCTGCAATGGCGTCAGGAATGTGCTCGGTGCGTTTGAGATTGTCAAGTGTGACAATGCGCTCCATTGCGGTATCAAATATGCACAGCATTTCAAACAAGATGATGCCGAGAGAATACATGTCGCTTTTTGTTGTGCATATCTGCGAGTCGAGTATCTCGGGGGCCATATAGAAGAAAGTGCCTGTTCGAACCCAGTCCGTGCGGTTTAGAGATGTGAGTTAGATAGGCGAAATACAGACAATCTTGCAAATAGCAAGCATCGCAAAAAGTCGAGAGCAGCAGGTCGAACCTTGACTTGTGCTTGACTCGATGGCTTCACTGCCAGCAGCAGTCTCAGAGTCGTCCATAAGGATAACATGATCAGCAATGTTTTTTGCAAGACCAAAATCACCAAGGTACACATGGCCATCTTGTAGAAAGATCTTCAGCATGATCAGAAATAGACATTGTTAGTCGCACAATCAGGTTCAACTTAAAAGTGAGTTCAAAGCAAGCATGCTCATGATGGCAAACGCACATTTTCAGGCTTGACATCGCGGTGGATGACGTTTTGGCCATGGATATGGTCAAGACCGCAGACGATTTGCTTAAAGAGTACAACAATCAAACCCCTCAATGTCAGCATCTCAGGATCGCCAAACAGGCTGCAATATGAATCCGTCAAACGGCTTACATGAAAGATGCTCAGGTTTTGGATGCGATCGACTTGGTGGCGAGATCTGAGCCAATGACGAAGATCATGGCACGAGTAGAGCTTCATCTGAATATACAGTGTCGAGTGATGTTCAAGAGCAACGCCTTCTTCATCAACGTTGTCATCGTCATCCTCTTCATCCTCGTCCTCATCGTCATTCTCATCGTCATCATCCTTGTCATCGCGGTAGCTGTTTGCCGACCGATCCTCATCTGTAAGGTCTGAAGCAGAGTCCAAATAGCTCCTGCGTTCATCACTAGAGTCTGCACGGCACAGTCCACGGGTTTGCGGTCTGCGTGCAGGAAGGCTGCTACTGCCGTCGCCGCTACCATCGTTTTCAGTAGAGTCAACAGCAGACTCAAGCTCAAACTGAAGCTGATCAGTCGAGTCTTGAGTAGTATCCTGTTCAAAGTGAATTCGACGCAGGTCCAAATCGATCGAGTCTCGATTTGCAGAGGATGCAACATGATTAGATTTGGCTTGGCGACGATGAGACGATGCGGCTGACTGAGCGAGTTTCTCCAGACGAGATTCAGTTGGTGAAACAGGGTCAATCCAAGCATTGAAGTAGCGAACAACATTTGGGTGATTAGAAAGCAGTGCAAATGTCTTGACTTCGCGCAACAGACGCTCATCGGCGTTGTGAGCGGATTTCCGGGTATTGTTTGAGCCGACTGATTGATTGCCAGTAGTACTATGCGACACTGGAGAGACTGGGATTGGATGAGAGCGAGTTTGGGCAGTGGATGAAGAACTTGAGAGATGAGAGGGGTGCGGCGCGTCAACAGGACTCGAATCCGATGCAAAGGCTGAATCGACGCGTCTATTAAGCTTGACTGTAGCAAGAATTGAGACACAAGCGTTAGTGTAACGGCAATAAAGGCTTGAACCACTCTGGAGAGGCTGCACAGAGCGGCAGAAGCCTCACCCTTCTTGATTGCATACTCTTGGCCGTCAAGACGATTGCGTGCGCGATAAACAGAGCCAAAGCCGCCTCTCCCAAGACGCTCCATTTCTTCAAACTCTGTCTTGTAACGAGACGTTGGGACGTGCGGAGGGGCCAGAGAAGTCGAGGGAGAAGGACAATCAGCAAGTGGTTTGATTGTCAGGACCCATGCTTCAGCGCCTGCATCGTGCGATTTCAGAGACGGTGCGACAATGGCAGCAGGGATGACACCAAGCGAGATCTCTCTGCGCGACGAAGCTGCTCCAGCGCCATAGTGCACAACGCGCAGAACAGCAACAGGAACATCTGATGAATCCTGTTCAATCGATGCTGCTGCCGATCGTCCAGAGTGGAGCGGTTGGTTAGAGAGACCTGATGGCTTGATTGAAGCTGTGAGCGAGGAGATGCGCTGCAGACGAGGGATGATTGCCAGAGCAGAAGAGCCGACAAGATCATGCTGCGAGGGAAAGCCAAAAGTATTCAGGAAAGCGGCATTAGCGAGCAGTACCGAGTGCGACGCAGCATGAACGACGAGTACGGGATCGTTGATTGAGTGGAATGCGGATACAACGGCCGAGTGCACTGCAGCAAGACGGAACAACGAGTCAGCTTATCAAGGGACCAGCATCAAAACAGAATGATGATTTTGGTGGGGCTGGAGGGATCGGGGATCAGGGATGTATGCATGTATGTGCACCCCCATATACCCCTTGTACCCGTGCACCGGTGGCACCCAACACAGCCGGTGGCGCATGCACAAGCACAGAATATGAGGCATTCACTCTCTGTCTCCTACGGCAATTCCATGGAACAAAGCATGGAGTAGTTTGCAGAGTATGGGAGGGTATGGGAGGGTATGATAAGCATAAACGGAATAGGAAGCATTTGAGACCTATACCTAGTTTTGAAGCAGAAGCTTCGGTGGTATCAGCCGACAACGAAGCAGTAGCAGTAGCAGTGGCAGTGGCAGTGGTAGTCGGTGGAGTATGCCGCGAGAGAGCACTGTCAGCAGTTGAAGCTGATGATGCCAAAGACGGAATCCTGGTGGTTTGGTTGTGCGGTTTAGTGTGAGTGCGGGTTCGTCTTTATAGTTGTTGTTGTGATATGATATGATGTGATGTGAATGCAAGGGTTGATTGATAGCAAGAGTGTTTGTCAGTTGGCTGTGGCAGTTGCTTTGCATGGAACACAGAGAGAGAGGAGAGACAGAACAGAGAGAGAGAACAGACGCACCGAGACTGTAGCGACGGTATGTTCAGTGGCTGTGGAGCCATGGCATTTCTATCACCGACTGCAAATAACAAGAACAATCGATCAAGTCAAAGAGAGTTACACAGCGAGAGAGAGAGAATTGCAAGTTGCTGATTGTTGATTGTTGATTGTGGCGTGAAAGCCAAAAATGGTGAAACTCAACCATTGCTACAACAGACAATGAGTTTGCGACTCTGTTGATGTAACGAGTTTATTCCAATTAGTCCAATCTCATTCTCATTCTCATTCCGTTCGATTCCATTCCTTTCATAGACACTGATTACTACTATCCTTCACCATTAATCCGTTCCAATTCAATTCCAACCCATCATTATTCCATCAACAGAAGCATAACCAGAGGCATAACCAGACACAGACATAGAAACGACTAGATTCATAGATCCATTGACTGATTGCTTCAGCAATTACTGCTGCTGCTGTTCAGCGATGGCAGTGCCAGTGGCAGTGGCGTTGTTGTCGGTGTTGGTGGCTGGCAGCGAGTACGCAGGACGCACAATCAGAGTGCGGCCATCAACAACAATGTCGCCAATGTCTGCGAGCGCACGAGTTTGATCTTCGGCTGATGCCATTTCAAGGAATCCGAATCCCTTGCTGCGTCCATTCTTGGCAACAACAACATACGCTGACACTGCTGCAAAGCTCTTGAACACTGCTCGCAGATCCTCGTCTGTCACCTTGAACGGCAAGTTGCCCACATACAGCGTCGTCGGTGATGGCGTGCCCGTCAGCTCGCGAGGCTCACGAGGCTGGCGCGGTGCACGCTCGCGGCGGGGGCGCGGCTCTGCTGCAGCATTGCCATTGCCATTGACATTGACATTGGCATTGGCATTGACTTGCTCAGCACCAGACTTGTCGCCTTCGGTTGCAGCAGTCTTGCGTGGCTTGCGGTTGCGTGGCTTGCGCTTGCGTGCTGCCTGCTGCTGGCTGCCATCTGCTGCTTCAGCTGCACTCTCGCCATTGTCGATGCGAGCGGGTGCGGGAGCAGATGAAACTTCGGTCACGGTCACGTTCACGGTCTGGCTCTTGGCAGGCGCCTCTCCATTGGTCTGCCTGGGCTTGCGCTGTTGTCATAAACACGATTATAAGCAACCCATGGTCAGTCAGTATAATCTGCTGCTATAGAGGAGTTATGGAGACCAAAGTAACAAGGGAGCCAAACAAAAGGAAAAGAGAGCGAATCGGAGTCTGTTGTTGTTGTTGCTGGGCAACTCACGTTACGGCGACGGGGGGCGCGGCCTGTTGCTCCTGCTGCCTGGGCAGAATTGCCCTGCTCATCGACACGGCCTGTGGCTGCAGACACCTCAGCGGCTGCCGCAGCACGCGCAGTCGTAGCTTCAGGCTTGACGAGTGCGATTTCCAGGTTAATGACTCGCTCGCCAAGCAGTGTTTGGTTAAGAGTATTCACTGCTTTCTGAGCCTCCTCCTCGGTCTTGAACGTCACAAAGCCAAAGCCAAGCGATCGGCCCTGGCGGTGGATCAGCTGCACGTTGACGCTGCATGCCACAACCGTCATTAACGATAGCGCCATGAACCATGACCATAGTATATCCATAGCAGTAGCAATAGCAGTAACAGTAACAGTAGCAATAGAAATAGCAGTGGCAGTGGTAACAGCAGCAACATTACCATCATCATCGATATGACGTTGTTTTGGTCAGGTTCCAACAGACAGCCAGCATGCGTCCAAGACAGACATAGAATATGTTAGTTTCCGCTACTATTCATGGATGAATTCATATGTGCGGGCTGCAGCAGTAGAGCAGAGAAAGAGCAAGAGCAAGCAAGCAGAGCTGGAACAAGGGAATCGGCTCAAGCGGCGTTTTGAATGTGCTCGTAAAGCCAGCCAGCAGAGCAAGCCGAGCAAAGCGGGAGACAGAGCGGAGCTGCTGTCTGAAATAGAGGCGCATTTCAAACAGTCGCTTCCATTCCACCTCTGCGTCATGCTGCTCAGCAGTTCATGCATTCGCTCTGCCAGTTCCAGTTGCCGGCGCTGCCCTTGTTGCGTCGCTCGCTCAAAGGCGTGCTCTGCCGTCGTCCTTCCCAACCAATTCGAGACAGCCATACAACACACAACACAACAACACAATTGAGAATAGCAGTGACTCACAGTTCACCGACAGGCGCAAAGAACTGCCTGAGTTCGTCCTGAGTGGCCTTGTAGGCAAGATTGCCCACAAACACTCTGGTGCCTGGCGCAAACGACTCGCTAGGCTGTGCAGAGACCTTGGCGTCCACGGCACTGGTTGCGACGCTGGTGGTTTCAGGTTGTGCTGACATGATCACGGTTTTTAGCTGGGGAAAGGAATGGGGAGCTTTTCTTCCTCAACTGGTTGTGCCAATATCGCAGTCAGACACAGAAAAGAAAATGGGAGAACCGAAGCGAGGCCGAAAAGGTGGCGGACAGGTTAGAGAGACCCGGGTAAAGGATTTACTTGGGGGTGAAAATAGGCTGCTGCCTGGCCTGGGTCTGGCGTGGCTTGCTCTGAATTGAATCGACTTGAGAGTAAGCCTGGCTTGGCTTGGCTTGGCTTTGTCTGGCCTGACTCGCTTGACTGCAGACAGCCACTGCCCTCCTGCTGCCGTCGAGTCATTGCCAGAGCAAGTGTTTTCCTGAGAACCATTCGTTCAAACTGCAAAAGCAAGCGAGCGAGGCTTTGTGCGACAGAATGGAAGAGAGTGTGGTCAAGTCGGATCCACAGATCGCATGAACCCCGAATGGATGTTTAGATAATCGCTTTTCCCCGCACGTTTGAAAGAGCGGGGAACAGGCAGCCGTCAAAGCGCGCGTGGATGCGGCCTCGGAAAGAGCGCCGGACAGCTCACCAGTCAACGCAGCTGCAGCGGCCACAAGCACGAGCTAGAAATCGGCAGCAGCAGCAGCAACTGCAACCACAGCTTCAGCAGCAGCAGCAGCAGCAACTAGAGCAGCAGGAGCAGCAGCAGCAGCAACCGTTGCTAGAGCAGCGATTGTTTGGCCGACCGGAGGAGGACGAGCTTGGCACCGAATTATTTTTTTGCGACAGTGACAATGGCGGCCTTGGTGCACTGCGAAGCCACAACAACAGCGACAACAGCCAGAGCAAGAACCAGAACAGCAACCACAATGACGGCCGCGATTACAGCCACGACCACGATTTCAATCAAAACAACAGCAGCAGCAGCAGTAGCACAAGCGGCTGGGAAGTGAGAGCATATCCAGCCGCAGACAGAGACAGAGACACCGTCAGAGACATGGATGAACTTGAGGCAGCGCCTAGTCTGGAGCGTTGGCAGCTTGCGCAGCTTGAGCAGCACGCACGGCACAGACAGAGTGGGCAGAGAGTGGCGCCCACAGCACGCAGCCGCACAACATCGCAGGTGTCCGGGACACAGGCGGCGACGGCTGCAGACTGGGGTCGCATCGACCGCGTCACCCACTTCGCTGCCATCCACGCTATGGCTGCACAGGCCCGTCGAGACAGACCGGCGTCGCCCCTCATCGGCCCTACTGGTCCCCTCGGTCCCGTTGACCCCGTTGACCCTGATAGCTCCGCTCTTGCTCTACTCGATGCTCACTCGGCCGGTACTGACCAAGGGGTTTTTGCCTTCTTCGGCCCCGAGCATCCTTCTCGCAACAAGCAACACGTGGCACTGCACTCTTCGTTCGATGATCCTTCTAGTCGCCCTTCCACTGCTGGAGTATCAGTACCTTCTTCCTCTGCTGCTCTCGATGCTCCTGCTGCTCCTGAAAGCAGCACTGGTCTGAAAGCACTGCAACCACTGCCACTGCCACTGCCACTGCCATCCGGATCACCATCACCATTATCACATGAAGTATCTGTTTCTTCTGCCAATCCATTGAAACTAGCTCCTGGCTCTGGCCTTGAGTCTGGGTCTGGGTCTGGGTTTGGGTCCGCACCTTTCTCTGTGTCTGGCTCTGTCTCGGACTTATCGGCGGCTTCTGAATTTACGATTCCGATTTGCGGTGTTGAGCCACATCTTCACGAGCACTCGCTGGAACAGGGCTCAACAGCAAGTGTGGCTCAGTCGTCACCCTTGATCTCGGAATCCTCGCCGCTGACTCACTTGTCCGCGCAGCACCCCGGTCAAGCCCCTGGTCACCATGATTGTGATGATCGTCATGATCGTGGTGGTATATCAATTGTAGCTGCGATTGCGGCGACTGTTGCCGTGCTGTGGGGCATGGGCGTGCTTGCGCTGCCGCTTGCCTTTGGCCTTGTTGGTGTGCCGCTCGGCAGCGCTTTGCTGCTGGTCTGCTGCATATCCGGCAGATTCATGGGTCTCATGGCAGCAGACGACAGATACTCTTCCTTTCTTCGCTCATCTGCGGCAAGTTCATCAATCTCTCTCCTGGTGATCTCTGCATACCAACTCAAAGACTCATACTCTTGTCCCATGTCACTGTGCACATAGCCACAACATCCCGTGCTCTCGTTTGCACTCTCATCCACATTCATCACTGGTCTATTTACAAACGGAGTTGTACTGGTTCTCATCGTGGATGACCTCGCAAACATTGTCTTTGGAGAAGCAACTGTCCACAGCATGCCTTCACAGACATTCCGCTACTTTGGCCGCATCTCAATGACAGTCATACTCATTGCTATTCCAAGTTCAGTCATCGAGTCGCTGCTATGGCTCTCTGTAAGCTTAGATTCATCACGCAGCCATATATGACAATTCCACTCATGCTAGATCCAACACTAACTCGATCGTCCCAATCTACCAATCAAAAGACCCATTCAATCACAAGCCTGCTCAGCATCATTTCAATCACAATCACCCTCTATCTAAGTCTCACCAGCATCTCCAATCAACTAGACCATGACCATCCATCTCCATCTCCAACTCCATCTCCCACCTCATCCCAACTCCCCTATTTCATTCTTAAATCTCACGAAACTACTTGGAAATCTATTGGCTTTGCAACGGGTCTGTTTCTCTTCAGTGCAATGGGCCATATGGCATTCCCTCGCATCAAACGTCAAATGCTCCAGCCCACAGCATTTCCCTTTGTATTGACATGCGCATACGCTATCCTCTTCACTCTTTACACATGTCTGGGTGCTTCAACTCAATATCTATCAACACCTCATCTTAACCTAAGCGTATGTTGGCTGGATATATGCTTGATGACAAAACCCCCTCATAGACTTGAATCAGGGATCTGTCTTTATATGTGGTGCTAACTGTTTGATTGATGCCATTTTGTTTGTCCGGATTAGAATGTTGCGCAGCTGCTTCGGCTGCTTCGGGAACAATCACCAATTGTTGCACGGTGTGCAGCCATGATGATCTCACTCAGTCCATTGATCAAGGTATATTCAATTCTTTCACTGGCTTTCTCCCTACCCTGCACCATCCACATAACTACTTTATATACATCTGAATCTGTAGTTTCAAGATTGATTGACCATTCCCAATGTACTGTGGCATGCATATACACGCAACCTTCCCCTTGGGCGACCTGGGGGCCATCTGTCACCGGCTGTCTATTATATACTGTACCTTGTAATATCGCTCCCATCTTACTCTTTGCATACTCCAGTTCCACTTGGTACTGTCTGCACTTCAGACACAAATCCTTCAAAGTTTTAAACTTCGCCATCAACCAGATGCATTGCAGTCCACTGATTCCAACCAATATCACCAGAATGCTGCTGCTGCGGCAACTTGTCAGTATGGCTCACTCCAAACAACCCAGGATGTCGTTTCTACAACTCTGAGCTTCGAACAGATATCGAGTATGCGGTCACGATCGGGAAGCCGTAGTGGAAGCAGTGGCAGTAGTGGAAGCACTGGAAGCACGGAAACCAATCCGGCATATGGTCAAGATGATAGCAGTGATGATAGGATCACTCCGTTACCCCTTGCTGGAACAGATTCAGCCTCAATCCAACAACCCTTGTCACAATCAACACAACCAGACCAAATCGCCAACCCAACAACAACAACAACAGCAACAGCATCGTCATCGTCATCGTCATCAACAACAACAAACAACAGCAGTAACCTCCAACTAACAATCACTCTTGGTTTCCTCATCGTCATCGCCGTAACATGGCAACCGTTTTTCATTGAACAATTACTAGGCTTCATTGGATCGTTTTTCGTCGCATTGGTCGTTGTCGTGATCCCATTAACAAGATTCTTGATTGTCTGCTGGGTCTCGCTATCCACTTGGAGTCGCATCGTCAATCTCTCATTGATCTTTTTCGCTATTGCTACTTGCTTCATGGGTGCTGTTGGATCTCTGACTCTTTGAAATGAATCAAGGATACAAAGCTACCTTCTTTTTTT
>JH393158.1:0-11119 GCA_000235945.1 Homolaphlyctis polyrhiza JEL 142
CAATGCATCTGAGATTTTGATTTGATGGAGCAGCGGAGGGAAGCGTCGGCACCAAAGTAAGGGGAACAGAGACGAAGGAAATTCCT
This sequence comes from Homolaphlyctis polyrhiza JEL 142, assembly GCA_000235945.1. Taxonomy (NCBI): domain Eukaryota; kingdom Fungi; phylum Chytridiomycota; class Chytridiomycetes; order Rhizophydiales; genus Homolaphlyctis; species Homolaphlyctis polyrhiza. The sequence goes on from JH393158.1 coordinate 87, forward strand.
GGGTTTCGAAGTTTGGTTTGTTCCGATTCAAATCGATCGCCATCGCAGACACAAACGCAGATGGTTGGACATGATCCACTGCAGCATGCTCTGCCGCAGACACATCAATCACATCGCCAGCAGCAGCAGCAACAGCAGCAGCAGCAACCGAGACTGATGCGGGGAGCAGCAGCCAAGCTGTCAGTTGTTTCAACATCGCCACTGACCTCTGACGAGCAAACAGGATGGACGCAAGCTTCTGCGTCAGGTTGTGCAGCACAATCACAGGCACAATCACAGGCACAGGCACAAGCGACGGCTGTGGTTGGAAGCAGACGGGCATCGTTACCGTTACCGACGGGTGAGTGAGAGAGTTGGCAGAAAGCAACCGGAGCCAGTCAGTTTCATGGGGATGCACTCGATAAAAGCAACACACGCAACAGCAACATACGCAACAGCCAGTTGGAGTTGCAGAGTCTGTTCAGTTTGTTGAGGGATGTTGAGGGATGTTGAGTTGTTGTGTCATTGGAATGTTGAGTTGTGCTCGTAATTCACAAACGGCCGAACGGACCATTAAGACTCGGCATGAGCCAAAGACTCAACAACCGAATAACCGAATAACCAACAATCAGCAATCAGCAATCAGCAATCAGCAATCAGCAATCCAATAAGCAAATAAGCAAATAAGAACGGCTCGCTGACTCGCATTAACTCGTGCTGCCAATGCTACATGTGGCTCTGTGTCCTGCTCTGTTTCTGCATGTGACTCTGGCCTCGCTCGTGCTTGTGCTCTTACTTGTTCCGCTTGAATCCGCATGAATCCGCGGCCGATTTACGACCATGCAGCAAAAGATTCTCAACAGCAACAGCAACAGCAACAGCAACAGCAACAGCAACAGCAACAGCAACAGCAACAGCAACAGCAACAATATCATCATCGTAACAGCAACCAGCAGCAACAGCAGCAACAACAGCAGCAGCGCAGCAGTGGACAAACACAGACACAAACACAGACACAGACACAGACACAGACAGCAAGCAGTGGAAATGGAAACGGAAATGGAAACGGAAACACACAACTGCTCCGCCGTTCAAGCGTGTCTGGATCTGCAACTACAACTGCATCTGCTCGCTCGCCTCGGCCGGGCTCTGCCTTGGGTCTGACGCTAGCCACAAGCCGCGAGTCGCTGCGGCCTCCAAAACCGCCGGGTTCTGGTGCTTCCATTGCTCTCGTCGCTCCTGCTGTTCCTGCGGCTGGTCAGTCTGCATCCACTTCAGACTCGGACTCGGCTTCAGCTTCAGCTTCTGCCTCGATGCCGTCGCTTGCTCTCGCTGCCATCCATCAGTCGCAGTCGCAGTCGCAGCCACAGTCGCAGACACAGACAAACCATCTCTCTCAGACTCAGATGCAGATGCCGGCTCTCTCCGATGCAATGTCGTCCACTTCCACTCTGGTCCAGCAAACCACAACAGCATCGTCTGCTTTGCCATCCACCACAACTCCGACCCCAACCACTGCATCCTCAGCATCCACCCATCAACGTCACTCGCTGCCTCTGCCAGACTCACACAGCAATCATGGTCACAGCCACGGTCACGGTCACGGTCACGGCCACAGCAGTGCTCACAACAATGCCCATTTGCATGTGCATGGAAGCAATCATGGCCATCTATCCACAAACTCTCAGCAAAGCAACGGAAACACTGATGGCCGTCGATCTGCTCGTCACTCAATCAGTGATATTGGCGACAAGTCGGACTGGGACTCATCAACAGAATATCATCGCACGTTGACCGTTGAGCGCGCAACTACGCCGGTTAAGCCTTCTGCTTCGGATCGTCGTCGTGCACGCAGAAACATATTTGCATCGTTCCAGAGCTCGCAAGGATCTGGCGGAAGCGGTCAGTACCCCCCCCCCCCTGTCACTCTTGCCGTAGACAATCAACCATTTTATCAGGCTCTGCACTATCTGATAACCAAGTAAGAAAGCTGCTGACTCGCAAGTGTTTTGGACATAGGTGACGATGAGGAGGAGGAGCAATATGTATATCGCAATGCGCACCATCACTCTGCGGCCTCGGCTGCAGCCGCTGCTCGCCAGACGAGCAAACTCAGCAAAGCCAAGCTGAAGAAGCAAGCGAAATGGCAACTCTTGTGAGTGCATTTGGTCAAGTGTTTGTCAACTGATTGATTGATTGATTGATTGATTGATTCTGTCACGGACAAAGTTCTGACTCGCGATCCACCAATAGACAGGCATCCAACGGCAGCACACATTCCATAGACGGCAAAAGCCAAGATTTTGACGATATCCAGCCTGCTTCTCAGCAATCGCTGCTATCAGCGCCACTTTCGTCCCTCGGTTACCACCACAGCTCACATCCCAATCCACACCATCAGCAGCAATATATCCCTCATCATCTTTTCCAGCATCAGCAAGCCCTGCAACAGCATCAGCATCTGCAGCAACAACAACAACAACAACAGCAGCAGCAGCTTCTTATGCTGCGACCTCCAACAGCAGGAGGCCGCTCATCTCGCGACTCGTTGCTGCACAATTCCTCATCAAGTGACTATACATTTATTCTCGACTTTGACGAGCGATCGTCGCTACTCCAATATAGCCCGCAACACCAAGTGTCAAAGATGCTTGCTGCTCAGCAACTCGCCGAACTTGAACGGTATGTGCAGTCATTGATTTCCCTGATTTGACGAAGCCTTCAACTAACAATCTAGCTTTATTTTACCAGCGCCAAACTTCGCCGTCGCGCCTTGACGATCGGCTCATTCATGCTTGTTCTGATTATCGTCCTTACTGTCGTCGCATTCTGTGTACAGCCTCTGACCAATATTGTCACCAGTGGAGTGGGCAATATTGTTGCGACTTCAGATCTCTTCCAGTTTGATCTCTTCCTGTCGGCATCAAACTTCAACATTATTCCAATTCAAGTTTCTCACTCTGACCTGGATGTTTATGTGGCAACAGGCAAGCACCTACACACGTTCATTGAGTGCTTTGCTGGTATTGTCTTGACTGACTTTGCATTTTTCATATAGATTTGGTCATGAATACATTGAGGCAACCGGCTGTCCTTGACCCGCCGAGTAGTCTTCCTCCTGAGCTCCTCGGCCATGTCCGCTATTTAAACAAGACGGCAGCCTTTTCGCCCTTGTCAGAGTCCAAAAACATTGCCACAACCATATCGATCAACAATCCAAGCAACACTGTTGGAAAACTGTGAGTCGCATCCTCTCAATCATTTTTAGAATAATGACAATGACTTCCATGTCGACTATGCGACGATCAAAAGCATACTGACTAACACGGTTCAAAACAAAAAACAAAAAAAACCCAAACATTGATTGAAACTGAATGCGATCTGGCACAGTATCTACTTGCATTATCCCTTCACACTCATTGTTCGTGGCAACATGCACTACACAACGCTACTTGCGCTCACCCGGTTTTCGATTCCCATCTGCTCAGTCTATGTTATCGAAAATGCAACCGATGCTCAGCAACGCATATGTCCACCTTCTATATTGTAAAAAAACAACAACAACAACAACAACAATCAAACAAGAACAACAAGAACAACAATTACAGACGGACAACAGCTTGAATGTTTTCGTCAAGACTCGGCTTGCTAGTATTTGACCCAATCTGAATAAACCCCGTGATCTAGTCAACTGAATCTTTGTCAATCTTGAAATGATGAGTAACTGAATTGTTTTGAGCTATCAACTTATTACCTTGCCTCTTCTTTGCAAGTAATGCATGTGTATCAATCAATGAGCCTATGCCCTTGTCCTTTTTATGGGTACCTCCAGCTTGCAAAGCCTCGATCACGATTCCACTCAAAAACAAGCCAACGCCATAACGAGTTTCCTGAAATGTCTTTTTTCATACACAAGTTGGACACAAAAGCAATCAGTCAAGGGAGAGAGATTCCTAGCAATGAGTTAGTAGATTGAAGGAAAGGAAAGCTACCCAGTTTGATTGACTGGCGAGCTCCAAAAAAAAAGAAAAGAGAAGCGATTTGATAGCACCAATTGCAAACCTGATGATTAGTTTTAATTTCCTATCAGCACTCGTCCTCACCAAAGCCTCAAAACCTCAAAACCAGAATAATCAGAGTTTGCCATTGCAGCAAAAAAAAGACACATCTCCTCACTGCCTCTTTTTTGGCTTTTCATCGCGATATTTAGCATCTCAGATTTCAAAGAAAGCAGATTACCTTGTTGGGATATACGTTCTGCAACCGCCATCCAGCATCTCTACAAGACACAGTTTCTTTAATCTATTTTTAAAAACATAAAAAAAAGAGGGAAATAGCGAGAGGATTACTACTAGTATCGTGCTACTGTCTATTCGTCTTACGGCTTGTTTCTTGCTCTGATTCTGTCTGCCGCCGTCTAGTTGTCAAGTGGACCTTGAAAAAGGTATTTCATTTACCGTGACTTGTTCGCGTTTGTCGCGTGATTTTTTCTCTCTTTTTTCTATCTTGCGTGTGTGCGTTTGTGTGGGGGGAGATGGCGGCTTGCTTGCTTGCTGGCTGGCTGGCTGGGGGTTTCCTCGATGAACGAGGCTGATGCGCAAAACAAATATCACGCGACGTAACGATAACTTGGTATCACTGCTCTCCTATGCCATCTGCCTGCTATGCATCTTTCTTTGCTCTAATCCAAGCTGCTTTTTCCATAACAAGAAAAAACCCACTCAAAAAGAAGAACAAAGGAGCGCTCTACCAATACAACAGCCAATCGTCTCAATTGGATTATTATTTTTTCTCTCTCTCATCTCAACTCATCTCATCTCAAAAAACAAGGATGGCAAAACAAGAGTCTTTGGCAACCCAAACCGCGTTTATTGAATCTGTTTCTACCACGATGCCCACTTCGGAGAATTTTAAAGCAGAAGCGACACCACGAGATGCGCAAGTCTACGAGCAGGCTCCACCCTCATCGGGATTCGCTTCAGGTTCGATTCTTAATGATGACAAGGCTATCGATGGGCATGTTGATATGGGCGACATTCGTGTGGAAACTGCGGGTGCGGGTGCGAGTGCGAGTGCGAGTGCGATCGCGTCAGAATCGATTTCGTCCACATTGGTCGCCAAGCCAGTCGTTAAAATCGAAGACCCGCTTGCGTCGGTTTGTTTTGCTGGAGAAACTCTTCTTGATCTCACGGCGAGCTCGTCGTACTCGATGACCAATGATGCTCGCACGATGCGTCCGTCTACCTCTGTTTATGCTCGCTTCAACCCTTACAATAGTTCTATTGCTCGAATTCGCGGAAAAGCTGCATCTTCTCACGTGTCGTCTGCCTCGAGCGTTGCAAATGCCAGACTTGTTAACGCGGCTAAGCTTTCAACTGCAAGTGGCAAGCAGGCTATCGACGTGGCCGTTATTGAAAACAGTCTCAATAGTCTTCCTTCGAGCATGGCTTCTATCCATCATTCGCTTCGCAGCGATCCTGCTTTGATTCCTGGCATTTATGGTGCTGCTGGTCCTGTTTCTATTATTCCTAAAATCGAATCTATGCTTCCCCCTCCACCGCTGCCACTGCCCATTCAGTCCGTTGGCGTCGAGACTCTGACGCGTGTCGCTCACGAAACTCCAGCTAAAAGTGTACCTGAAAGTGTTCAACCAGCAATCGGCGCGCTGAATGCCAAAACTCTTACAGGTGAGGTCCCATTGTGTCTTCTCTTTCATCTTAAAACTCTCTCTCTCTCGCTCTCTTTCCACTACCCTCTCCCTCATTCAATACTACCCAAGCTTCATATACGCCTCACTCTGCCTCTATGCGACTCGATACCATATCCAAAAACTATCTTGAGATGCGAGGTCTATTGCGTAATAACACTGATATCTGATTGGCAATGGCAATGGCAACGGCTAACTCATACATATATACATATATACTCTCTGCATATTTGTGTATTAATCGCTCGGCTTCACATTGCCCATCTTTCATTTATGACTACCAGCTCCTCAAACGCTTGCTCTAATCAATAAGATCGCTGGAGGCTCTTCAAGCACTCAGAAACGTTCCATCCAAAGCGCTCCCAATACTCTCGGCTTAAAGATGACTGACAAAACTCGTGATACAAAGCCATTGGCTGCATCTAAAAAGTCGCGCCCCGCAAAAGCTGCTGTTTCGCAGTCTACTAAAACCACCAGTCGCTCAGTGCCATCTGCCTCGACCCGTCAAGAGGCGCATGCTGGAAAGATCCCTGCCCAGGCGGCTTCTACTCAGGTCTCTAACCAGCACGTTTCGAATCAAACCGAGACGCTGGCTCGACCGCAAGCCTCGTCGAGCGAGTTATCTGGCATTGTAATTCGTCTTCCATCGCTCAACTGGGACACACCAAGCAATACTGCGAAACAAGGCGATGATACTCTGAATTCTTTACAAACGCCATCGACAGCCAGTGTTGGAGGCTCACAGCAACAGAATGATGCAACTCGCTCATCGACAACAGTCGTTGCCAACTCTGATATTTCCAGCCTTGTTGTGCCAAGTCGCCACCACTTTGCTCGCGCGTCTGAACCGGCTGCACTACACGATCTCGGCGAGTCGACCACAAGTCTATTTTCGAGCTCGACTGTCGTTGATGAGGCTCCTGAAACAGCTGACGGTCGCTTTGGAGCCAGAATGTTTGCTGATTCTCCTGATCAGGTTTACCAGCGATTCCGACTGGAGCAATACCAGCGTATGTGTGCGGAAGCCGCTCGATCTCAGCCAGAGGGCTTTGTTTTCTATGCAGATGGCGTGCAAATGCTTGCTGAATGTGCGACGGCCATTAGCGAAAACCGCGAGCCAAGGGTTGGCATCGTGCTGCAACCCATTGTCCATACACCATCGACCAAGCGAAATGCCACCAAGACAACAAAGCCAAAGCCTGCCCCCAAAGCATCGCTACCATCCAATACTACGCCGACTGACTCGTCAAAGCTTCTTGATCCTTCCACCCTGACACACAATGGACAAGTGATCTCGCTTGAAGACTTCCAGGCCCTGTTTGCTCTCACGGGCGACAACATGCCACGACACGGTATTTCTAGATATGCACCTTATGGAATGCGATTCGCCGCGCGCATGAAAGACGGCACTATCAAAACATCGCATATTGCCGGCGATTTAGCCCACCGAGCACGCGCACGCGGCGTACGTGGCCAACGCGTCGATCTTGTACTAGTAACACACACTGGCGAGAACCAGCAACTCCAAGTATCGTGGGCATTCTGCGAAGAAGCAATCAAGCGTGGCGAAGGTCGACCCGGACCCTCAGAAGTTCTAAACCATCTACGCGAGTCCAACATCGACAACGACTATCGCAAGGGCGGCAATGTCAAACTTCTACAACGCAATGCCAGCAACTTTTACAAACGAATGATGGAGTTTGGAAAACGTGTCCTGTCGGGCGAGCAGTCTGTCGCTGATTTTGGTATGTCGGCTTGTGACTTGGACTTGGATTGTGGTGACGATGAGGAGTTTCAGACCGATGATCACGACGATGTTAACGTCCGCGCGTTTGATAATGCTCTTGCTGTCATGACTCATGCGGCTGCTGCCATGGCTGATATTGCTGCTGCTGCAGATGCTGGCGATGCAGCGGTCAATGCCGAGGCGCGCTCTCAACAACTGGTCGAGTCTGGCAGCGTGCCGCGCACTCATGTCAAGTCGGCGGTCGAAATGGACGTTGCATCGGCGATTGTCACGCTCTCCAAGACTGCAGGCAAGGAAACTAAGCTTGCCCGCGTGCCGATCACGGTCCCAGCTGTTGCAGCCGCTTCCGATACGATTGCGTCGTCTATGCAGATCGACAGCGCTATCGATCAAACTGCCTCGGGATCTGGTTCTATGCTCTGCGCTGCCGCTGCAACTGCCGCTGCTACCATCGAGCAGACTCAGCATGAGAGCGGATCTGAATTCGACTGGGGCGAAGAAGAAGACCAGGTTGATGTTGACGATGACGACGATGAATACCTAGAGAAGCCAGTCTCGCGCCGATCATCAGCGGCACACAACGGTGACGGCCATACCTCGCGCACAGCAAAGCAGCTGTCGTCTTCATCTCTTTCTGGACTAACCGCAGTCAACAGCTCTGTACAAAACTCGACTGATCTATCTGGATCCACAAGCGGCCAGTCAACCACACATATCGCCAAAGGCCCCTTGCCAGCAGGACCCTCTCGCGTGACACGTACAGCCAGATCCAACTTTGGCAAGGGACTGTCGCGACACTCACCGTACGGCACTCGATTCACCGCCATCATGGAAGACGGCACAATCCGCCAATCGTACCTTGCCGGCGATTTAATCGACAGAGCACGCACAGCAGGCGGTCGATCCCGCGGCGATCTGCTTCTAATGATCCACAAAGGCGAAGTAGCCCAACTCGAAGCTGCCTGGTCATTTGTGCAACAGCACCACGAAATCTCTGGCAAAACGACCCAGCCAGCAGCAGCCGAACTCCTCGCCCGACTCGAAAGCATGGGTCTTGACATCAACCATCGAAAAAAGGGCACGCGTCTGATCCAAAAGAATGCTGGCAATCTCTTCAAGCGTGTTCAACAGTTTGGACGACGTCGTGCTGAAAACGAAGCTTATCTCACCCCTCGCGACCCTTGCTTTGCTCATGCCCGTGCTCGCATCGCTGTCGCCGCTAGAAAACTCAAGGCTGAGGGCATGCCACTTCCAGAGTTTCTCGCTGATCTCGAAGACGTTGACATGACACCTTGTACCGAGACTGCTGATATCGATGTCGAAATGACAGTTGCACCTCAGTGATCGTCCTATTCCCTCTAGTGTTGGATTATAATAGGGGGAGGAGGGTGTGTCTATCAAGCTACTTGACCGTCTTCTTTCAGTATCTCTATTATATTTTGTTGTTGTTTGTTTGTTTGGGACATTGGCAATGGCTTTTTGTCGCTCGTTAAATCGCTGGCTATCTTTCTCTCTCTTTCTCTCTCGTTTTACTCGCAGTCTTTCTTTTCGGTATTTCGTTCGCTCGTTCGCTCGCTCGCTCGTTGTCTGTCTGTTTTTCTGTCTCTCTGTCTGTTGCTGTCCGCACACACTCTCCATCTAGATGTTATATGTCCTTGGTCTAATATGGTTGTTATTATCGCCCTATATTCAGGTATAACCCTTAATTCCCTCCACCCTTGTCCCTCTCCGCCAACCTTTTTCCTCCCTTCCTCCGCTCTTTTTTCTTTACATTTCCTCGCCTTCACAGATTCTTGATTACTCGATCAAAAATGAAACGAAATCTTTAATCTATTGCTATTAGATGTATATATGTATGTGTAAATAGATCTCGATTGTGATGTATTTGGATGTTGGTGACGATGTTGATTAAATGATGTGCTTGTATGACTGGGCAAGCTGTTGTCGTCCATTCGATAGCATTCCAGTGCTGTCATCTGATTGTATCCACAAGTGAACAGCAGTCAGATTCATATTGCTAATAGCATCCTGTCTGTCTATCAAGTGAAACTCGGAGATCAGGGTTTTCAACTCTTTGCCTTGTAATTCTTGCAAACCATGGGAGCACCGAATGCAGCGAATATCCTTCAACGTGACTTGGCCTCACCAGTGCATACACAGTTCTGGGGAATCCCAACGTCCAGCGTCGACTGGTGCGAAATGAACTACGAGGTGACCACCTTGCTATTCGATTCCACCACTTGCTGCCGTCTGCTCGCTGCTCGCTGGCTGATCCCAAAGAAGCAACGTCGCTTTGCATGACCGACATCTCCGATTGTTGTTGGTTTGTGGTGTGTTTGCTATAGATGACACCTCTTGTTGCCGAGTTCTTCAACACTATATCGTCATTTGCTATGGCGATTGTAGGGATCTTGGGATGTCTGCTGCATCCATGGGCAGAGTATCGCTTTCATCTGTCGTTTTTGACGCTTGCTATTGGTTAGTGACGAGTTTGAGCATCGCTGCCTGTGTTGCTTCCATTGCTTGAGATCGTTTGGTTCTCACGCTGCTTGTCAACACATCTTCCTTGCTGTTGATTATCTCGCTTCCCCTTTGTGTTGCCTTTGCTCATCCAGTTGGATTCGGATCTGCGGCATTCCACGCAACGCTGCTCAAGACATGCCAAGCCATGGACGAAGTGCCAATGCTCTACTGTACTGTGGCATCTCTATATATTGTTGCCTGCCACCGCTACAATCTAACACCCACCCAGCGCACCACCTTGCAATACGGCCTTGTTCTCTACGCCATCCTGGCAACTTTACTCGTAACGCTCTCAGAAGGTCCCAACCAAGTTTTACTCTTCCATCTCTCATACAGCACCGTAACCATCTTCGTGATTGTCCAAACTGTATTGATGTATCTTCAACGCAGGTCGTCTGTGCAAGCTGCTCACGGTGCACGCTCGCGTCCACGAGATCCTGCCTTGCAGCTATTTGAATACGGGATATCTGTATACTTGATTGCATTCACTGCATGGCTCATTGATCTGTTTCTCTGCGAGTACGTCAACCCACATTACGAAAGCGCCATTCTTCCTTTCAACCCGCATCTGCATGCTTGGTGGCACATACTCGTCTCGGCAGGATGCTACTGTTTGTCGCTGTTCGCCTTGGTCGAGCGTCTTAAAGTCATTGACAGCAATCTGAAAATATCAGTGGCCTTTTGGTATGGGATTGTGCCTTTTGTATTGAGGGGATCTCATTCCTGACTATGGAATCGACTCACCTGTGCGAGATCATACCATCAGATGCGGAATTGACGGAGAGCAGGAGTGACTGCTGCCATTCTTGTCATCTTTTGCTCTTACAAAAATGAACCTTCAAAATAATCTATCAACTTGTTGGTGCGGTGTATTGGTGCACTATTCAAGTTGAACTGTTATCATATATTTATTCATTTTTGATATCTTGGTTGTATATGGGCATTTGGGATATCTTGTTTGTTTGAAGAGAGGTTATCGCCAACAAAACGTCATTTGAAGCAAAGCTGTTCGAGACATCTTGCATTGCACAACTCCAATCAAATCAATTCCTTGCTGAGAAAAAAAACGATTTGGAC
>JH393158.1:11219-21913 GCA_000235945.1 Homolaphlyctis polyrhiza JEL 142
CATCTTACCAAGGTAATTGACGATACGAGATTGCGTTTCTGTTTTTTTGCGGGCGGGGGGGGGGCTTGTGGGTTTATGGCGGTCACCAGGTAGCACGACGTACAAATACGATTCCAAGACAATGTATATCATTGTCAACGTGTTTGGCCTTGCAATCTAAGATGGCTCCAGTTCCGCTGGAAATCTATAAAGAAATCAATTCGTCACCCAAAACACGCTGTTCCGTATGCATCTGGTCTGTAGCACGATTGTGGGTGAGATAGTTGAACAGGTCGATGCAACTAGTATACAGGGAATCGAGAGAACAGGGTGAGAGTGATGAGAGACTTGTTTTATTATGAGAGAATGCTTCAAGAAGATTGCATTCCCTTTAGATAACGCCAGCCTCGGTCTTGAGTTTCGAGATAAGCTCATCGACACTCTCAACCTTCTTGCCACCAACGCGCTTGGGTGGTTCGGCAATGTTCAAGATCTCAATTGACGGAGTCACATCGACGCCGAGATCTGCCGGTGTGATTTTCTCCAGAGGCTTCTTCTTTGCCTTCATGATGTTGGGCAGAGTCGCATATCGCGGCTCGTTCAATCTGCGGGTTTCAAGTTGTTAGCGAAAAAAGGTATCTACACTTGCTCAACAGACAGATGGATCGGGGAGCAGAGCAAGACAAGGAAGCAGGTCGCATGTGTGCCAATCATACCGCAGGTCTGCCGTAATAATAGCAGGCAGATCAGCCTCGATCGTCTCCAGTCCACCGTCAATCTCGCGCGTGACCTTCATCTTCTTTGCAGCCTCTGCAAACTCGATCTTGGAAGCAAAGGTTGCTTGGGGCCAGTTGAGTAAGCCAGCAAGAAGCTGTCCAGTTTGGCCAGCATCGTCGTCAATGGCCTGCTTGCCAAGAATCACAAGACTAGGCTTGTCCTTCTCGACGAATGCCTTGAGAAGCTTTGCAACCTGAATAGAGATAGTGGTAATAGTAATAGTAATAATTATTGTTCGGGATACGAATGCCGTATACAACCCAAAATGTCAATGAGAGGACAGTACGATCGAAAACAGACATTTGTAATTCGACGACATTGGGTTAAATAACGAACGAGGGTTGCTTGCTCCCACCTGAAGCGGCTGGATCTCCTGATTTTCAGCAGTTTCGATATGCACAGCCTTGTCTGCACCCATGGCGAGTGCAGTGCGAAGGGTCTCTTGGGCCTTGGCAGAGCCGATTGAGAGCGCAATGACCTCTGATACAAGCTTCTTTTCCTTGAGACGCACAGCTTCTTCGACTGCGATTTCATCAAAAGGGTTCATTGAGTGCTGTGGGATAGAGTCGATCGGTTGTATTTGGTTGAACATCACGCACGATCGACGCCATGATGCCATGATACCGATTATGTCGATAGTCGGTTGGTTCATGATGCCGCACAGTTGCAGTTGCAGTTCCAGTTCCAGTTGTAGTTGAATGGGATGAAGAGGCGGAGGCGGTGGCAGCAACGCCAGAAGCGACAGTCAAGGCGATAGCAAAGGAAGTCGCACGGCAGCGAGGATGGGTGGCGACGGTGAGCCAGTCGATAGGCAAGCAGTATAGAGCCGCCGTGGTTTGGGACAGCAGGACATGGCGACGACGAAGCGGACCAGCGGCGAGGCGAAGTGAAGTGAAGCGAAGCGAGATGGTCAGCAACGATCAGCAAAGTGACGGCGACAGTTGTAGACGAGCATTAGGAGCAGCTTGGAGCAGTGGGAGCAGTAGGCGCACACGGTGAGAGAGAACGAACCTTGACGTTTGCAGTTTCGACTTTGCCGCCAACGACGCGGATCTTGACGGCGTAGTCGATGACTCGCTTGATGGGCACGAGAACTCGCATTCTGGTTCTTGGTTCTGGTCTGGGTTTGGTTCTGGTTTGGGTTTGGGTTTGAAATTGAGTTTGTGGCGAGATCAACAACCAACAACCAACAGTCGATAACAACAATCTCTCGCTCTCTCGCTCTCTCGCTCTCTCACAATGGCCGCCAGCAATAGCAACAGCAACAGCAGCAACATCAACAGTAGCACTAATGGCACGCTTGTCCATGCAACAACTGGCCACACATTCCAGAACTGGGCAAAGACCTTTGGCTGCAAACCTGCGCTGTTTGTCGCCGCTCAGACAGAGGACGACGTGGCTGCTGCTATCGCCCATGCTAAAGCACAGCGACTCAAGGTGCGCGCAGTGGGCTCGGGCCACTCGCCGTCAGACCTTGCGTGCACCGCCGGTCTCATGCTGTCCATCAACGCTCTCGATCGCGTCATCAATGTGCGTCCAGCTTCTTTTTGGCGATCCCTTCGTCACTCTCACTCTTATTGCCTTGCGTTGATCCTGCTCTCCGGTCTCGATTGCTTTGCGGCCGTGCTGATCCCACTATGCACGCTCTCTGTTATAGGTCGATACAGACAGGATGCAGGTCACTGTTGAGGCTGGAATCAAGCTTGAGAAACTAAACGATCTCCTCGATCGTCTTGGCTGGGCCATGCCAAACCTCGGCTCCATCTCGGAACAAACAATTGCCGGCGCTATCAGCACTGGCACCCATGGCACCGGCATCAACTTTGGCGTGCTTGCCACGTCCATTGTCGAACTCCGTCTGGCTACGTCATCTGGAGACTTCCTGACTCTATCGCGCTCAGAGTCCCCTGATCTGTTCCTTGCTTCTCTCTGCTCGCTGGGATGTCTTGGCATCATCACGCGTGTTACCATTCAAGCTGTGCCGGCCTTCCGCATCAAAGCAGAGCAGTTCCCAATCTCGTTCAGCGATATGATCAAAGACTTTCAGTCGCATGTCAAAAGTGCCGACCATGTGCGATTCTGGTGGTTCCCGCATACAGACAACTGCATTGTATGGAAGGGCGAGCGCACAAATGAGGTGAAGCCAGTTCATCTTCCCCGTGAACCGCTGCCTCGCGCTCCTTTTGCAGCTTCGGCGTCATCCATGACATACATCTGACCACCATCAGTTGCTCAAACTATGCATTTTAATGTACTTGGCACAATGCAACTCTAATAGCCACCGGCCCCTATCAAAACCAACTGGCTCAAGGACACGTTGCTTGGCGTGCATCTCTATGAAATGTCGCTCTTCTTTTCAACGCTCGTTCCGTCGCTTGTTCCGACAATCAACAAACGCTATTTTGATAGATTCTTTAGCAAATCGCTTTCGACAACTGATAAAAGCTTCAAGGTCTTCAACTTTGACTGTCTCTTCTCACAATACGTCACAGAGTGGGCCATACCCTGGTAAGATCTGATCGCTTTTAGAATTGCTTGGCTTCGGTCTATAACAAGATGGTAGCAGTATTGTACTCAACGTATATCTGTGCTGTGATATCAAAGGGAACTCGCTCCAAAAGCGCTTGAGCGCCTCAAGGCTTTCATCGAGGCTCATCCTGAAGTCGTGGCTCACTCTCCCGTTGAAATCCGATTTGTCAAGGGGGACGACATCTTGCTGAGCATGTCCGAGGGTCACGATACCTGCTTTATCGGCATCATCATGTACCGGTGAGTCTGCAACAATGCAAAAGCATAGCCACTAGCGGATCTATAGTGGTTGCTCATCTTTCATATTTCCTTCTGCTCTGTTCATCCAACTTGGTTGCTCCGTTTTATAACACTTTCAAAAAACAACCAACAAAACACCAATGCTTCACGCTTTGGCTTCTGGTCCAAACCCAACAAAGTCCCTATGGATTGGATGTCACGCGCGAGACATACTGGAAGGGATACGAAAGCATCATGAACGATCTCGGTGGCCGACCTCATTGGGCAAAAGCACACCAACTCACTCCAGCCCAACTTCGCCAAAGGTACCCCAAGCTCGAACAGTTCTGCGCCATTCGCGACCAGCTGGATCCCTCTCGCCTCTTCACCAACGACTATATTGAACGACATCTTTTGACCGAGAGTCAAGATCATGGACATCATATCCGTGCCAAACTCTAAAAAACCACAGCCGACCAAGTAACAGATTTCAATATATTGTCTCCTTTCTCCCTTTTCACTCGCCGCATCTCGCTTCTCCTCGCTTCTTCTCTCCTATCAAAATCAAATGAACCAAGCCAGCAGCATAACGTTGAACGCAAGATTGTGCAGGAGAATATCCGGGATATATTGATAGTTGCTGGAGTCTATCTATTGCTCCTCAATACCATTGTGCAATCCGTGCATGGCCATTCACTACTCTGACAATGGCCGCTGTATCACTCTACATTACAACACACTCATCGATCCATCTATGCATCAATGTCCTGTTCCATCACTTCTCTTCATTTATCATGGCAGTTTTTCAATAAAGGAGATGTCTGAGAGAAGCACGCGTACTATGCCATTCAGATATCAGAAACCAACAATCAGATAGATAATTACAACAACAACAAAGAGTTGAATGACAAAAGGTACAGTTGGGGTAGAGTGGAGAACTAGACAAACGACGCTGCCTATGGATCGACTTAACCAAGACAGACTCCAGCCTCAATCTGCATCAAGACAAATACGTGGATCGCGTGGAATAGAGAGCGGGTATTGCAGTCAGAGTGGCGAGGGTTTGAGAGGGTGCGGAAGAACAAGAATATGCAACATTAAAAATGAAGATTGCACAGGTGCAGATTGTTAGCAAATCGACAGATGTTTAGAATGCCGCCAGTTTTGCTGCTATACTGAAATCGCTAGACCTTTTTTTGAAGCAATTGACTTGAACAGTGAGCTAAGCCACGAGTTTTGGAATGCTTGCGGCTGCATATGAGCTTGGTTGGCGTGGCGCAGACCTAATATGGTGTTTGTGCTGGGTGTGGGTGTGGGTGTGATCGAGGTTAATAATGCGACTGGCTGTGTTACACAAGTTGAGTTTGTTGGAGATGTCGATGCCGATTGCTGTGGCTCTTTGATGCTTTGGATTGAGTCTTGTTGTATCTTTGTTGTGATTTTGGACGGCGACGCGAGCTGAGCATCATCTGCTGAGCAAGCATCTTTGGTAACTTGGCTTGAAGATGTGTCCTTCTGTGAATGTGGCTTGGCAGATAGCATGGCGCTATCAAGTGAGCTGAGCCGCGTTGTTTGACGACCTGGATTGGTTGGCTTGCAAAGATACCTATGGTTAGACTGATTCGATCACAGTTCCATTACGATCACGAGACCTACCAAAGCTAGCAGGGATGGAATCAGTGTTGATTCAGCAGTCTGAGCTTCGAGCTGTGCTGCCGTTAAGTATGAACCAGCTGATACATAGGGTTGACGAGGTCCTTGCGTTGATGACAGTGGCTGTGCTGTGTTAGATGCAGGAGCTGTCACTGATGCTGCATTGGAATCTGTGGCTGGAACATGAGTCAAGTCTAAAGATTCTGTAGATGCGCAATCCAATGGAGCAATGATCGCTGCCATTGAATCACACTTGGCGATAGACTGCGTGGCTGCTGTAACCTCTGTTTCAGTCAAGCTTATTTGCTGATCTTGCTCTTTCGGCTGCTCTTCCTTCTGCTCTCGTTCAAGCTGCTGTTCAAGTTCTTGTTTCTGTTCCTTGACTTGCGTTTGCTTTGTCGTTTTGGCAGGAGATGCCTTTATAGGTTCAGTGAGTTCAACGATCGAGATGCGCACTTTTGGCCGAGGATAGTGGTTCTTGGAGTTCTTTCTCTCAGAGATCTGGGAGATTCGGAGTGGCGTGCGGTGCTGGCGCTGGAATGGAGGCTCAGAGTGTGGTCGCTGCTGGTTTTTGGAGTTTCGAGGCGATTCTACTCTTCTTTCTGTTGCTGTCGCTGTAGCTGTTACTGTTACTGTTGCTGTTGCTGCTGCGATCTCTGCTTTTGGCGAACCAGTCTTGGCTTGCGAACCACTCTGCTCAACAGAGTCAGGCTGGGCCACAGCAACAACTGGCAGGGTTTGCGCCGACGACTCGACCTTATCCGCCTGCAGACTCTCATTCACTGCCGCATTCAAGATGGAGCAGTCCATCGATGCCGATTTCCGTCTTGGAGCCAATCCAGCAAGCATAGATTCCCACTGGAGCGTGCGATGAGCAGCATTCTTCAGAGCAATGGAAGCATTGACCGAATGCACCACAACAACCTCATACGAGACCGACGACAGAAAGTGTATGACTTTTGCGAAATCGCCGTCGCTGGACATCAGACATATCGATGTGGGTGGTGGGTTGTTGTACACAAACTAAACAGGCAAGCAAGCAAGCAAGCAAGCAGGGTGCATGGTTGGATGGGATTCGACGAGGTATTTGAGAGTGTGGCAGCCAAGTCAGCCAAGCACAGTCTGGCATCGGAGATAGTCGACAGCACTAGCAGCAGCAGCAGCAGCAGGGCGAGCAAACAGCTGAGAGGAAGCTTGCTTTGAGCATCTCGACGACAATCGCCATATCAGCTGCCGATGCCTTTGGAGAGACGCAGTCAAGTAGACTGACGCCGGCTTCGGTCAGCTCTCGGCGCAGATCGTTTGTGAGTCGAGCCACGTTTCCCACTGCGATGATGCTGCGGACTTTGAGTGGCTGCAGGCTTTCCTTGAGCCGCCGAATGGCATCGAAGCCGCGCACGCCCGTAGGAATAGCCAGGTTCTCAAAGTCCCAGAACACACTGACGTGGTTGTGCTGAGGAATGTGAGACATTTGTTTGTGTGAATGAGTCGAGGGAAACATCCAGATCAGATCGGAGCAACAAAGGAGACAAGCGCCACAGAACAATGTTGATGATGATGATGATGATGATGATGATGCAGAGAGCCACTTTCATTTGCCATTGGAACAGAGAGAGAGAGAGAGAGAGAGAAGGAGGAAGATCAAGTATGGGGGAGGCCATTTGCAGTTGGGGGAATAAAGGCCTCGCTGGTGCCACGCAGGCCAAGAGCCTTGAGCTCAGACATGAGAGCGCCAACATCAACGTCCTGGTCGTCGTGGCTGAACAGATGCGCAGTGACGTCGTCGTCAAGATCAAGATCGCGCAGTCGAGGCGAGCCGGGCACGCTAGGCGGTCGCGGCACCTTGGTGCGGTATCCCAGCGACGCAAGATCCTCGCGATGCACGCCACCAGGATTGGCGTCGCTCTCGTAGCCGCGCTGCATGTCCGAATATCCGTCGACTTCATCCGAGTCGTCGCCAGCATCCTGCAGGTGTCTGCTGGCAAGATCTGGGTACTTGCGCCGGATCGCTATCCACCGTGCCTTGGCATACTCCTGTCCAAGACGCTTCCAGTCAAGCACATCCGACAGTCGCTCCGTGCGGTTGCGCTGGTTGATGCGCTGGCGACGTGTCTTTTGGCTGAACTCAAACATGTTGTCCGTCAGCTGATTCACCGATTCTTCAACAGACTTGAGGCGCCGATCAACAATATAGATGCCGTAGTCGGACGGAACAGATATCATTTCCGACATGAAGCAGCCGAATCCTGACAGGTTTGTTGTGATGGATGGTACTCCCATGACTGTGCACTCGGCAGGTGTATATCCCCTATTCAGCCAAAACAGACATCGTCAATCAACCGTATCGCATTGAGATCCGCGATAGCAATACAAATAGAAGCAACCACAACAGCATACCATGGTTCATAGTATGATGGGAATACACCAAGATGGCAGCCGCGAACAAAGTCTTCGTAATCAATGCTTAACAGTGGGTTATTGGAGCTGAGAAACTCGGGATGGAACACAATCTTGACGCGGTCACTGGAGAAGTTGAACAGCTGCACCCTGCGGATCTGGTTCAGAATCGGATCGGCAGAGTCATCTGCCATGTTGTGGGTCACAACAGGCGGCAGCGATTCACGGCGAAGTGCATAGATGCGGCGCTTGAGCATCACAATTTCCTCTTCTGCCATGATATGCGCTTGGTCAGGGATCTCGCCTCTGATGAGCCACATAGACATGCCACATGGATCAGTCAGTATGCATGAAAGTCAAGATATCAGACTGACAAGGTATCTCACCGAGCAGCAGACTCAAAGATGCGCTTGCCAACGGCGCTCTGAATCTCATTGACAGTCTCACGGAGCTGCTTCATCACGGCTTGGCCCTTGAGCGCTTCGACCGTGAAACTGTGCGTTGCAGCAGGCATGATGATAAAGGCAATCACCGTAACATCAGACTTGGCTTCCTTCAAGCGAGCGTTAAGACCTGCAAACAAGTCAAGGATCGTGTCAGCGGTGGTATGAACGACGATACCAAAGCGGTAGATCTTGGATCTGAAACATGAAAGCATATGTGGAGAGCGGCTTACGAGCAAGTGATTCGATGAACATGTCGACACCCTTGTTGCGGTACTCATAGCGACCAGCAGTGAAGAAGTAGAGTGTGTTGTCGAGGTTAAAGTCAATGTGTCCATAAAAGTGACCACGGATGAACTCGTGGATCTTCTCCTTATTGGTTGCATGGCGGTTTTGGAATTCGTGCAACGCGCTGAACTTGACAACGTTCAAGCCATTCGGAAGCACACCATCTAAAACATGTGTCAGTTTGGCTGGAGTTGTGATCGCGGAGTGGCAGTTAACTCAAGCAGCATACCAGGCTTGCGCTTCAACAGCCACTCTGCTTCGTAAGCCGTGATGTGGCTGACGGTAGTAAACAGGGTTGCACAGTGCGCAGCGGCACGCTCGATGCAGTATCTGTGGTAGATGCCACGCTTGCCTGCCTCGGCATCGACATCAAAGAACTTGAGGTTGTTGTAGAAATCAACATCGCCTGCGCACAAGTAGCGGCCAAGTAGCGTTGCGTGCGTCGTGAAGATGGTCGTTAGATTGAGGTTGCGATTGCGGACAAGGATAAGCGCCACGCCTGCGAGCCATTCATGGAAATGTGCAATAACGACAGGTCGCTGAGTCGAAACTTGGTCTTGGAGAGCAAGATCCGAGGCTGGACGCGACTGCACCGACTGGTCTTGGGCTTCGATGAACTTTATGTCAGGGGACGATGGTTATAATGCATTTGATGTCAGTATCTGGCATTCACCATTCAGCTAGGAATGCAGCCGAGAGTAGAATGGAATGGAATGAAGCGGAGATCCGGAACAATGGAAGCAAAGCGAAGGAGAAGGAAAGCAAGGAAAGTGAAGGGGGAACTGGTGGGAAGTACCGACCTTTCCAAGGAACCAGGCAATCAGATAGCCAAAGACGATTGCCTGGTTGGTCTCGTGATCATCTGGCGGCGACGGTACGCCAGCCACGTTCCACAGATCGGCCTTCCACTCGTTCATGCGGCCAAAGGCGCTGCCGACATCCAGCAGCAGCACATAAGGCGAACCCTCGACCAGCCAGCGGCCAAACAGCGTGTGCACGCCGCCTTCCGCAAGTGCTGCAAGTGCTGCTTTCAGTGCCGCTGACGGCGGTTCTGCCTCCTCAACTTCCAGTGCGGCCGTGGCCCGCGACAGGGGTCCAATCAGGCAGTAACGATCGCCGTACTCGGCGCATGTTGATGGTGCCTTGGTCTTGATGACGGTGTAGATCCCGCCAACTGCGCATCGCGCAAAGCCAAAGCCAAAGCCAGAGCCGGAGCCGGAGCCAGAACCAGAGCCAGACAAGCAGCACAGCACGATCATCAGTCCGTCATCAACAGTCAATCATCAGCCAGTCAGTCACGTTAGTGTCGCCGTCAAGACTCTCCAGGCATCGGCGATCCACACGGGAGGGAGCCCACTAACAAGGAGCTACTTTCAAGCAACACCAGCAACACCAGCAGCAGCAGCAGAGATCATACAGCTCGCTGTGATTGCGTACCTTTGTTGGCCACCTCCCACGCCACCTCAAAGAGCAGCGGCCGGCTCACGTCTGCGTTTTCCATGGCTGTGCGGCAGAGAGTCTGAGTGCAAGAAGTTGCTGGGTTTCGCTTGGGTCTCGCTTGCGCTGTTTGGGAAGCGGGACTTTTGGGGGGAAACAAACTGATGCGACATTCCATCCGCATTTTGACGATTCGCGCGACACTTTGAGTCATCCCAACTCGCTGCGGATCACATCTCGCACATTCCAGATCCTACTTGGCCCGCTGTCGCGTGACTGCCATGCTGACTGCCATGCTGACTGTAATGCTGGCTGTAATGCTGACTGCAGCGGTCTGTGACAGCTTGCGAAATGCGAATTAGGAGCACCGCCGCTGAACCATGAAATTACATTCGAAATCGCGGTTCCCTCAACCACAAATACAAGGAAAGCCAGCCATGCCACGCCCCGTGCTGATGCAGTCGCTCGCATCGCTCGAGCTTGAGGACAAAGAGATTTCCTTGGCTGATACTCGCGGCAACAAGCATGCGACTCATGCTTCGAACTCTGCAGAACACTCGCTCCAACCAGCAGTAGCTCGCCCGCATGTTTCTGGAACAGCTGCACGAGCCGCAGAAGCAAGCCATGTTGCGACTGCGACGCGATTAACACCAAACAGGCTGCCGCATGCCCATGCCACTGCGCTGGATCCATCGTCAAACGCGGTTACGGCTCGCTCAGGTGTCTCCACCAACCCGGAAGCATGTGGCTATCTCAAACCATCCAGTCCGCAATTCAGCCAAACAACACTGCGCAACTGCAATATCATGAAGATGTGTGAGTATTGCTGGTAGTTGCAGACTGTTGCTGCCTCGCAAACGTTCAAGTGACTTTATGTCGCACACAATACTAACTCTGGTCGCCATTGTCAATTTCATAAACATCCTTTAGACTTTATGGACTACTATTTTGACCTGCTTACGTATCTGGACA
>JH393159.1:0-15790 GCA_000235945.1 Homolaphlyctis polyrhiza JEL 142
AAAGTGGGTAGCACACTCATATCCGTTCGGGTTGTTGTGGAGATACTCCTGGTGATAGCCCTCTGCAGGCCAGAACTTTGTAGCAGGCTCGATTGTCGTCTGAATCTTGGTGCTTTTGAAGTGTGTCTGTGCAAGTGCAGTGACTTCGTGTGCAATCTTCTTCTGCGACTCGTCGTGGTAGAAGATTGCAGAGCGATACTGGGTGCCTTGATCGTTGCCCTGGCGGTTCAGTGTTGTGGGTTCGTGCATGCGGTAGCTGCCAAGCCAAATCCGATGAGAGAGAGTGTGTGTATGTGTGTGCGATGTTCCGGCGGGGATATCAGGCAAATGACGATTGATTGCGTGAGCGATTTCAGGATAAAATGGAGGGTTTATCCGAACACAGCCATGACAAGGGACAGCGATGGCGACAGAGAGAGAGAGATATGGACTTACAAGAAGTCGACCAGGTCGGTGTAGGTGATCTTGGAAGGATCGTAGACCAGCTGGATGGCCTCGGCATGGCCAGTGCTACCAGAGCACACTTCTCTGTATGTCACATTGTCCTTGGTGCCGCCAATGTAGCCAACCTGGCACGAATCAAGGCCTTTGCCAGAGTATTGCTTGCGGAAGCACTTTTCGACGCCTGGGTGTGGGTGCAGAACAGGTCGCAGTCAAGGCGGCCGTGAAAGGCACAGGGTGGCGCCAGTATCAGCGTCACCAAGATTCCAGTCGTCGTGCAGATGGCGACTGTATAGTCGGCCGATCCCAAGATGCATTGGCTTACCCCAGAAGCAGCCAGCGGCAAAGGTTGCGACCTCATGGCCGGCAGGAACAGCGAGTGGTGCGGCAGCGTTCATATCCTTGCTCATCTTGCTTCCCATAAACAGGCTGGCCGTATGCGTGGGAGCAGCGATGCGAGGATGCGCAAACGCCGAGAGCACAGCCGTCAGTCGCAGTCGAGAAGCAAACATGGATGTCGATCGGCGATGGCAATGCTGTCGGTGCAAGTATAATCACCTTTTTGGATATTGCTTGGATGAAAACGCAGGAATAACTCGCTGTCTCGTTTTGTGAACACAACGAGAACACTCGGCCGCGCAGTCAAGCAATCGCGAACAAGATGATCTGTCGACCAGAGCAGCGAGGATCATATGAGGCTGGTCCAAGAATAGAGAAAGGCTAAATGGCTCGATAGAGATGTAGATCTGAAGCGGCATCGCAACACAGTCGGTCAAGTGAGCAGTCCAGAATCACAAAACAACTATCGTGAGGGAGAGAGAGAGAGAGAGGTTGGTATTATGATGAGAGTGTGAGATGGAAGTGAGAGACCGAGATTATCAAATTCAACATCAACAACTACTGGCACGACAAGGAAACGCGAGTCGATATATCAACCCTTCCTCTTTTGGCAGGCTTCATTCACATCTAGCACATTCCAGACAATCTCAAACAATCAATGCAAGAACAACTACGGCGGCCATCACCAACGGCCGAACTTCCGTTGCATCAATGTCCACATTCGCCAGCCAGTGAGATTCAAGCACTGTCCGACGCACAAGCGTTCGTCCCTTTGTCTCGCCAAACAGCTTTTGTTCACGCGAATGCGCAGCCTTTTTGACAAATATGTACCGTCCTTGCTTAAAATCTCCTGTAATAGCTAGCTGGAACGCTGGATCTCCTGGCGTCGTCGCTGCTGAGAATCCACCCGATCCACTCGGAGTGATTGACGATGCTGTTGCTGGCGAGCTCATTGTGCTGGTTGGCTCTGCAGAGATCAAAACCAGCTTCATATCGCTCTGGAACTCGAGTGTGCCAATGGAACGGATCTGACTCGAATGCTGATCTGGCGATGTGATGCTGAAGATCAGATCTGTTGGTTTCAAATTCGCTGTTGCCTTGTTACCGGCAACTATCGGTTTGCCATTGCGATCAGTCACTGCTACAACGTCGAGCACCTTGGCATCAATGTTGGGTCGCATGTCTGTGATTTGGACTCTGCGATAGTTGAGCAGCAAAGAGTCAGATATGATGCATACGGCAGTACAAAGTTCATTGGTGTAATGCAGTCATTCTTGTGTGATCTCACCTCTTCTCGTCCCATCGCTTAAGGTTCACGTCCATGACATGGGCACCGTGCGCTGTCGAGATTTGAAGCTTTTTGACCTTGGTTCCGGTAACGACGGATGCAACTGCAAACGATTCGCGCTGCTCGGGCAATATCCTTGTGCGTGTTGTTGCCTTTGGAGACTTGTTTGTGACTTCCTTTTCTGATAAACTCGCAGTATGGATCGGCGAGACTGACTTGACTGGTTGCTGTTGCTGCTGTGGCTGAATCTGCGCACCAACTTGCATTGATCCTTCAGATTGCTGCGGTTCAGGCTCATTTTCTGTAGCAGATACAAACGATGAGATATTATCCATCGTGTTCGATGCTGTATGGGTTTTCGAGCCTGGGGCTGTGTTGTTTGAAGAGTTGGTGACTGAAAGCTGGTCGAGCTGCTCCATATCTCTTTCAAGCTTCTTTCGCAGTTCTTCGATGCTTCCTGATTTCTTGACCAGATCTCGCATGTTGATAAACTCTGAGCTCATTGATGTCGCCATGGGATACCCAGATGCATTTGATGGCGCATTTGATGCCGAACTGCCAATGTGCACAGCGAACAGTGACTGTATCAGCCCAATCTGGCTTTTGCTATCAGCAGTAGCAAGCCATCCAACGAATATGCATTTGCTCAATTACCTCTCTTCATGTGTTGGCGGCAGTCTCATTTTTGATATTGTTGTCACAGCTCGGACAGGTAGATTGTGTTGATCGGATGTGTTGTCCAGCTGCGTCTCTGTATGTTGCAGCTCGTGCGATTGGATAGTTTCCACGCCGGCATTTGCATTAGCGTTGGATGCACGCCGATCGCCCTTGATACGTATCTTTGGCACAGGAGTTTCGATTGGAATTCTATATAGATTGACACTGATTCAGTCGAGCTGTGTAATTCTGCCTTATACACACATGTGAATCGCACATCAACCAATCAGAGCATCTGCACACTCACGGCTGTGACTCAATCGCTTGAACCAAAGTCACCTTGGGTGGCACTACAATGACCTGAAATTGCACACACCGGCGACGTGCTGCAGCAGTGCCAGTCAATCACGATCACAAAAATGAGCCATGCTGCCCTTATCTTTATCAAACCAAACAAGCAATTTCACGCCAGACAACAAACCAAGCACTCACGCTCAATGCGGCCATCTGTATCTCTCTCGGCACCATCTAACAAGTAATCTTTCCCAAGCTGAACATAGTCGCCTGTATGCAACTCGACATCTGGACTCATCAGTCCTGGTGCACTCAGCCTTGCATTATTTCTAAACGTCCCACTGTTGCTTCCAACATCCTTGATATAAACCTAAGCTCGCCACAACAGCGGGCATATACAACAATCACAATTCGTCTCATGGCTCAGTATTGGTATCCAACTAAATGGTCTTGGATGACAGATTTATGAAATAGTTCTCTGCCTCTTAATACCTTTCCATCGCGTTCAAATATCTCCATGTGGCTTCTGGACACCACCAGCGTACCAAACGCCTTGAAATTAGGATGGCCACTCGAATTGTTCCGACCAAGACGCACGGGCACCGAGAGATCCAGCATACATGTTTCAAGCATCGCATTCAAGGGAATAAGGAACACTCTCATTGATTCGTTGTCTGCTGGAAGATGTGGAACACCTGGAGGACATTTGGCATTGTAACTGGTATTGACAGTGGCTGGTTCGCGGTCATCGTCTGTTTGTTCCGATTGCGTGCGGAGGTGGCTGCTTGATGAGCTTAATCGCTCGTGCTGGATGGTTGCAGACACATCCTGTGCGATTTCTTTTGGCAGAGGCGGTGGAGTAGAGAGCATTTGAGTCGGCTTATCAAACTGAGATGCCATCGCATCAACTTGATCCTGTAATGTATCGGCACAGCAAAAGTCAGTATGGTCAGTGCTCAATTTGATGGATTTACACAACAGTGGCATTGCTATTACAATTGAATCTAGCTGAGATTTCGCCGTATCGGCTGTTTGATAGTCAAGTACGGCAAGCGGTGTATAATCCTGGTGAAGCAGGCCGTCCAACTGATTGATGATAGGCGTTCCAAAGTGCAGCGAAACCTGTTCGATCTGGACAAACTCGTCCATTTTGAACTTTGAAGATGTAGTAGTCGGTGCACGAGTGACAGACTGTGGTGCTATCTGTGTCGTTGCAGTGGAGCTAAGAGTCTGGCTTGTACCACTTGACTCGCTATTGAACGAAGACGGCTTTGGTGTCGATTCTTTAGTGTTGCGCTCAAGCGTTGTTGGCTGCGACGGGCCATGAGCATGGATGCTGGACTTGGATGGCTTGGTTGAAAGTGGAACAAACGGTTTAGTATTACCCAATCCAGCTTGCGGATCGCGTAGCGTTTTGGACCGCTCCATACTTGCTAAAGCACCTAAATCATTCTGCTCTGCAATGCGAGGCTTTGAATTGGAGCGTGCTGTTGGTATTTGGCTGCGATGTAACGACGATTTGGATGAATCAGGAGACACAACGACACCTTGGCGAGCATCTCCATTGAGCTTTTCGGAGCTACTACGGATCGGTGAGACCTTTGTGATTGCCACGATTTGTTCGCCACCTGATATATCTCCGCTACTGCCATGCAACGCGCTGCTTCCTTGTCTTGCTGAACCACGAGTCAAGGTCGCGAATCCGCGTCCATCCGGACTGATCATAGGAGGTCCTGGTGGCGGTGGCATGTCAGGCATCGAGTCATTCAAGGCTCTTGGCAACGCCTTCAGAGCAAGAGCATTTGCATCTATATTTGTCTGAGGTGATAGTGCTTTGGGCAGCTGTGGTGCACTTGTCTTTGGACGCGGCGGCGGAAGAGTTGGCGCACGTGCTGCGGGTATCACAATCGGCTCATCTGCCTCGACAATACTCTGGAAATACTCTGGATCTGCTTTTGCAAGTTCTGCCATACTGGCCGTCACTGTCATTGATGATGTCATTGCTGATAGCCCGATTGGTTTCTTTGTAAATGTATCTTCATCGGTCACTCTGTTATCAAACGAGTCATCCAAGGCATCATCTGCTGTTAAGGAAGCTGGAGGTGGCAGATTCTTGAGAGCCTGGAGCTGGCTGATATCGCCGAACCCAATCATCATGGATTGTCGCTGCTTGGCCATTTGCTCGCTGACCTGCTTCAATTGTGCAATCGGGCTACTAAAACTGTTGAACTCAAGTCCGGGTATCGGCGGAAGGTTAAGGATCTGCTCATTGGTAAGCTGCGGTAATGGTAGAGGCAGCGCGGATGTTTGATCCATCAGATCCATATTATCGGTAATATTCGCGAATGGCGTGTCTATTGTTCTTGCTGTTATGGTGGATGGAACAGGAGGCATGGGATCAAATACCGCAGTTGTTGTTGTCTTGAAGAGCTCATCTTGGAGCTCTTGTAACTCACGCAACGCGTCCTCGGATTTCATGTCAATCTTTGTGACATCAAAGTCTGCCATGAGGAAACGACTCTGCCGTTTGTTTTTGCGTGATGCGACAACTGATGGGGACACTGATTGTGGCTGTGGCTGTGCTGACTGAGATATCGAGGAGACAGATGTAGATGATGAATTCATCATTGCAGATCCGTCGTTTGTGGCAATACGCATATCCGAGGCAGAGCGTGCCAGATTGATGTTGCTGCTCTTTGAAGGGGTACGAGCCGACAGTGCCATGGAAGAGGGGCTTGGAGACAACGGTTTGACATCAAATGCATCCATCTGCCCAGTGATGCTTGCAATGACGATGTTACTTCCTGATTGTGTTGCACTTGGAACGCCGCTTCCACCGCTGCTCATTCCACCAATCGAACTGCTTTTAACCATGTTGGACCGAGAACCTTTGGTGCTGCCATCGCGCATTGCACTCAGTGCACCCTGCTGGATCAGATTGTCGAATGTTGTTTCGACTTGTTCGCTGAACCCACGTTTGCTGGACATTGATGTCTTCATGCGTACATCGCTCATTGATGCAATACTCTTGATTTCCTGGAAACTCGCTTGAATATGATGTCCTAGATTCTCCAGATCACTGGATACTGACTTGCGTGCATTCTTAGTCGCTACAGCTTCATGAGTTGGTACATCGGCAGGAACATCGACTGCTGGACTTGCGACCATGACTTTGGACCGATCAATTGTTGCCGAACTATCGTTCCTCTCTGGTTTGCTGGAAACTTCAATGATAGCCGCCTGCGAGCTACCAGATGGTGTCGTTGACGGTGAATCTTTATCCATGGCTCCTTCACGCGACGGCTTTCTTTCGACTGTAATAGCAACATCTGAAGGAGACCGACTGGCTACAGATTGCAGCGAGTCTCCAGATGCAGACATGTTGCGCTTGAATTCATCAGTACTTGATTTACCCGACGACTTGCTCACCTTTTTGGAAGTTGTCGCGCGATGCACAGGCAATGGAATGATTGAGCCTGTAGTTCGCGTTGCCACTGTTCGTGTGCGGTTGATGGTAGCCTGTGAACTGCGGCCCGATCCAAGATCGCTGGATTTGGAAGGGCTAAGCTGCTGTGCTGATGATGGCGTGTCAGCATCGCTCTGCACAGAATCTTCCACACCGTCGCTATTATCAATGGCAGTTTTCAGTGCTATAATCGACACAGTCTGGATTGAGTCAGCAAGTACGAGATACTGTTCTGGTAATGAAGATTGCTCGGGCTTTGTTTGGAGGATGTTACAAATACACATTTGTTGAAATCGGATTAGTCGAATATAGCAAAGTCAAGTCATTACTATGATAATCCCTCCCTCGTCAACCGTGTCGTTGCTGTGCACTGAAACACATTCATACCTTTGCTGTGTTGTATCCGCTGTTTGGCTGTCCAGAAGTGATGTTACTTGGATCCTGCTCAAGATCGTCTGCATTGGTATAGCCATCGTCCTCGATTACAACTGTCGCTGAAGTGGGTTCGCCTTCTCCACTCAGTGGTGATGTGCCATGGGAGATTGCCGGAGATGTCATGGTGTTGCTCGCGACACTTCCCGGAGACGCGACGCTTGTGTATCCTGATTTTGCACTGGTTGCCGATGCTGGAGACTTTCGCGTGGGGGATCTCTCTGGCTTCTTCTTCATCTTGCTCGCCGACGTTGCAATCTCTGCCTCGATCTTCTCAAAGTGCTTGGCAGCTGCTCGCACATTCTTGATTGGCGCAGCAGACGATATGTGCGTCGTTGCTGCTGCTTCTGTTGCTGCAATATCATCCGACTGAGGCTGGCTGCCACTCGAATCCTTTGTCGATGTCGCCTTGACAATCTTTGATGAGGACGATGACGATGGCACTGCCGCAGCGTGATGATGCTGGGATTGCTTGACTCGCTCCGAGTACTCTTGCACAGAGTTCTTAAGAGATCCCAATAATCGCACGAGGAAAAGCTGTATGTGAAGTTCGTGGGGTTTATAGGGCGATACATTGGTTCCGATATCGGCCATGATCTTCTCGATATGGCCAGTATGTTCTCTCAGATCAAAAGAAACGCGATCCGCTATAATATGCACAATCATGCCAGCCACAGTTCGAATCAGAGACCACTGCGATTGGATCGTTGCGCCAACAAGCTTGCGTTGAGACTCGAGACCTTTTGCTGAAGATGCTTCTGAGTGAGATGTCGCAGATGCAAGCTCGTCCTCGTATGCAACGTGTGATTTAAAGAGGCGAATCAGTTGCCACGATTCGTGCGATAGCTGCTCCATGGCGCCGTGAACAACAGCAATATTGTTGGCATCATCTGTAGCCGACGTTGCAGGTGCTGGTGGCGTGGGTGTCTTTGCAGTTTCAATTGCAGTCGGGACTGATGACGCGTTTGCGAGATCAGTGATAATCGTTGTTGTCGCTGCTGATGCTGATGCTGATGCTGCAGTTCCAGCTGCTGACGGGGCCGTTCTCACGAGCTGTGGTGCTGGCCGCGAAGTGCTCGGCACCTTTGGGTGGTTTGTTGGAGCATCGGGCTCGGACATATCCTCGTGTTGTTTATTCTCTGACGATGGTGACAATGCAAAAAGAAGGGGGAAATCGATCGCAAGGAGAGAAGAAAGGGGGACAAGGGCCGAATCTAACCAAACTGCTTCAGGAAACGCTCTCGATCTGCAGGGAACAGCAGACCAACCTCCCGCTCGCGCTCAATAGTGGTGATGTCGCCTCCATAATCATGACCTGGGTAGACAATCACTTTTCCAGGCAGCGACGCCAAGCGAACCTGCAGGCTCTCATACATGTCGGTTTTGGATGAATCTGGCGAATCGACACGGCCGCAGCTGCCTGGGAAGAGCGTGTCGCCAGAAAAGAGTCGATCTCGGTTGACTAGAATGCATTGCGACCCAGGAGTGTGGCCTGGCGTGTGCATGAATTTGCATTCAGTAAGGAAGGCGCCGTCTTTGGTTTGATAGGAGTCAGAAGAGATGCGTTCGAATTGATCAGGATTAGTATTGGCAGCAAGCGGCAAATACAGCGTGAAGCCATCAGGTGTTTCTTGGAAGCGAGATGCGCTTAGTTCTGGATTGAGTTTGATGATCTGGTCAATGTCGAGCTTGTGTGCGTATGCTTTGATATTGGGTAGCTTTTTCAAGATCTTTGCAACGCCATCGACCCGAACGCCATATCCATCAAATGGCGGCGGAGGAATTCCGCCGACATGGTCCAAGTGATAGTGAGTGCATATTGCACCCACGATTGTGAGTCCCTGTGTCTTTGCAAAGGCAATCACGCCATCTACATCCCAGCACTGATCACGTTTAAAACAGTATCAGAGTGTTGAAGCGGAGACGCAAACAGAAATTTGATGAGAAAAACGGGGAACTAAGAATACACAAACTTACAATATCAACAACAAGGCACTCTTTGCTGTGGATGTTGCCAATCAAGTGAATGTGGTTGCGCATCTGTACTGCATAATCAAAGATGAGACTTTGAACTGGCTGCATGACAGACTTTAGGCAGATCTCGCGACCAGGAAGCAGCTGATGGATGGCAAGACCTATCAACCAAATCAGGCAGGTATGAGCGTTAGAAAGTCTGGGATTTGAGTGGATCAACTCATCTACTAAGCATCTTCGCACCTCGTTTCTCGTCATTGGAGCGAGCTGAGATACGAAGGATGCGACCCTTGATTGTGCCGCTTTCTTTGTCCTATTATGATATCTGCAATCAGCAAAAGTTGCGGCAACTTTGATAGATAAAACTGACAGTTGAGCGGTTTACCAAGGCAATGGCAGTCTGGTATGCTTCAAGAGCGAGATCGAGTAACTTGAGTCCCAGCAGCGCTTCGCCCTTCCTGAAATGGCCCTTGACCCACTCTGGACGCCATTTGATGACGGCCATGGCGTCGAGCAAGGCTTCATAAAATGCACCCGAAGAACAGTGCGACGCAGATCGGTTCGACAGCAGAGTGGTCATGAGCAAGATGTTTGACTTTACAACGGGGTCGTTCGTGTCAACGGCAAGCGATGGATCGTCGATAACGGGTAACTTGGAGACAAGATCTGCTTGAATGGTTGAAAGGGGATCCGAAGTATTTGCATGAATGCCACCGGTGGCACCTTCGGGTGTATTGCTGTTGCTGTTGTTATTGTTGTTGGTATCGCTGCTATCGGCAATGTTGAAGGGTTGGGAGGCACGTTTAGTCAGCATCCAAGACTTGGGACGCAGTTTGAAGGATTTTGATCTTGAAATAGAAGGCGTTGTTTGGACGATGGGCTCAGCTGAGGGTGCTGAGATGGCAGGGGTGGGAGTGGTGGCTGAATCCGGTCTGTGCACCGAGAATCCTGGCCGGACAGACGGCACAGGATCGGCCAAATCCGAGGCCGAAGCATTGACAGAAGAGGATGCAGAAGTAGAGGGTTGGGGAGAGGAGAAGCGCTTGCGGCGGATAGACCACCTCTTTTTGAGCGACGACGATGCAGCCGCACGGTCGTTGCTTGTGGTCAGTGGAAGAGATTTGAAGAGCGCGATTCCTCTCGAGTATTCTGCGATGGCGAGCGAATGCTTCTGCTCCTGGTGCAGCTTGTTTCCCTTGTCGCGGGCTTCGCTGGCCATGGCTTGGACCGCCGCATGGTCCGTGTCAGCAGCCACGGGAGCTGCCGTGTGCTGCGGCTGCGGCTGCTGCTGCTGCTGCTGTTGTTGTTGTTGGTGCTGTTGGGGTGACGGCACAGCACTCTCACCAGCCTCACCAGCCTCAACAGCTGTGGGTTGTTGCAGCAGCGGCAGCAGCCTTGACTGCGGCGAGCGAGCAAAGGCGGCGTCGGCATCGGCGGCCGAGGCCAGAGGTGGCGCAGACTGCGTGGATGAAGACAGCGACGAAGACAGTGACGATGAGAGCGACGATGATTGCGCCTGCAGCGTCTGTGTCAGGCCCGAGACTGCGCCAGCCACAGACTCGACGGCGCTCTGCATCCACTGCGCAAACGGATTCGCCATTGATCAATCACGTAATCAGTTGGGCAACTTGAAGTATTCAACTGCAATCCACTTCCACTGCACTGCACTCCAACTATCTCGGGTTTGGTGCAGCTTAGCCGAGCAAGATCTGATCAAATCTACTTCGCAGTCTGGTAAAGGTATGCTGTTCTAGTGGCTGCTTCGGCCAAGATCTTATTGCTTCCAATTCGCTTCTTGTCCCAAGATGCACTCTCCTGCTCGATCGCACTTTCTATAAGAAGCCATCTAATCAAGATTCCATGGCTGTGATTCGGTGCTCTGTTCAGCCGCACAACCAGGGCATTTCCTTTTTATAGCTCGCGTGTCCAAGAGAGAGGCCGATCGTTCAACATTTTTGAAAGTGCGATCAACAAACAACGGCATTTGGCCTGCTTGTCACAAACATCCTAATCATGCTCTCCTCAACGCTTCTAAACACAATATCCGCGCTGGCTATCATGACTTCGCCAAATACATCGATTCCAAGCATGATGAGGTCGAGCAATAAGTCTGCTTTCACCGTCCGCATCGGTATTCTTTCAGATATGCTGCCACAAACAGGAGACCGGCTCCAATTAGGTTTGTATCTCAAGCTTCAACAAAACACATCACGCAACATTGCTGTGGACTCTCATACGTTATTACATCTCTTAGCAACCGTGCTAAACTCATCGTGTCTCTATATCTGAAATCTGTAGGTGCGCTGATGGCAATGTACGAAATCAACAATCGGTCAGATATCCTCAAAGATGTAACCCTCGATTACGCAAGATACACAATGCCATCTGCATGGGACTACCCTGCTCAGATGTACGATGCTGCTGTTCATGTTTGCGACAACAACAACCAATTGGCTTTTGCGAGTAATCTGGGCAGCCTCGCATCAGTCTATTTAGGACTTGTTTGTCCAAATGTAAGTCGCTGGGGACAATGCCTGAAATAAGTCATGGTTGTTTACTGCGAAGCAGTTTCAGTCTTAACAAGCATGCCTCGGCTATTTCGCAAACCAAATAGATACCAACGTTTGGCAATGCTGCAGAAACCAGCCTGCTAAGTAAAAAATCAAGGCAAGTGTGCATCGTTATCATCGTCTTCTGGTTAAGCGATGTGAATCAGATGTTAATCGCATACTTCAATAGCTTTCCTTTGTATTTCAGATACGACTATCGCTTTAGTAAGGAGCCGCAGTTGGTCAATTTCTATAGTGTCTGCTGGTATCGCCATGATCTTGCATTCGTCATACACTGACTAGGTTGGTTGGTTTCAGTCACACTAGCACGAGCGATTGTCTCAATCTTTCAATACTTTGGTTGGACGCGTGTGGGCATGGTTTACACTCTTGGAAGAGGCTATAATACATACGCGCAGTCCTGCCAGCGTCTCTTTGCGTCCAATGGAATCAGTATCTTGACTTCGATTGCGCTTCCTTACTACAACCCATCCCTATCGACCTACTACTGGCCCCAGATTAAGTCAGGTTTCAAGTATCTCAAGTCATCCAAACTCAACATCTTTGTTGCTGTCATAGACCCTGGACAGGTTAGAATGCAAAGATGCATCGATGGTCTTGGAATGCTTTGATGTCATGACTCCACGCACTGAATATGTAAAACTGCCATGTTAGATACTTGATCTGATGATGGCGGCAAATCGCAGCCAACTCGTGGGCGATGGATATGGTGAGTGATTGCTACATGGTTGTCTATTAGTTGGATACATCGTGGAATACTTACTCTTCAATCCAACTTAACAATTAGTATGGGCAACCACAATCCCAAACAGTTGAGTCGATCTATGTTGAGCAATGCTGTTACTTTGCCACTCTCGCCTCCTACTTACTAGAGCATGAAAATCACAAAAAAGCTACAATCGATCTAGATGTCTCGAGCAGATGGGGTAGATAAACAGACATGGCTGCCTGGCAACTGGTTTTTAAAAATCATTCTCCCAATGATCCTAACCTTGCTATGTTCTGACTTGGCTTGACTTGTCTCTAGAAACTCCGATAGACACGTCGATTCTGCACGGCGTTATTAGTATCATATATGGTGGTCTTTTGAATGATCTCTCGAGCCCCTACTACATTTCTTGGATCCAGAGATTCTATAGTTTCATAGAATTCACATTGTCGTCTCCCACTGAGATATCTAAATATCGCGACCTCAACACAAGCAATTTGGATTTCACGGCGTCAGATTATCCAGGAAACTTCTTTTTCTCTGATCCTGGCATCAATCTTCAGCCGGCATTGGACTGCATGGGTATACTAATGACTCTTTTGTAATACTTGGCAGACATGGCTCATTGGTTAAACTTGCAGCTGATTGTATTACTTGTGTTGGGTCATAGTTGGATACGACGGCGTATGGACATATGCTCGAGCATGGGAAAATGTTTGTACCATCTGCGACTGTTGTGCTGGTCTTCGATTCACCATAGTTGTAAACGTTGACAACCTGTGCGGCATTTTGACCAGATGATTGCCAAAAACAATCTTACAGGCGCAGCGCTACTCGATGGCACAATCAAACGCATGACGACTTTACCCCAAATCACTTCACACTCACAGCCATCTCTATTCAACATGTCATTTGATGTTCGCGGCGACCCTTCTTCAAATGTGTTTCTCATCGCACAGTTTACAGGCAAGAGCTTCTTTTATGAATCAACAGTTCAATCTGGTTTGGTCGGATTCAATCTTAGTTGGAATACTACAACCGGCAATTGGCGAAGGAACAGTGTGGTCAATTTCACTTTTACACCCTTTCCCTCAAGCTGGATCTGGTACGGTTGGTTGAAATTGCAGGTATAACTAAATCGACAACTCCAATCTTGGTATTAACCAGTGACGTTTTGTTGTTTCGCCTCCTCCTTGTATATCGACTTTGCTACTGTTTAGGGCCGGAAATCGCAGCTTTGACAACATTCCTCCGGATTTTGTCCCGGCTTCTGACATTTTTGTGTCTTGGAAAGCACCCGGCGTTAAAGCTATGATCTGTAAGTGTCAACGCGTCCTTTAACAGCTTAGTTTGTGTGCGAGCGATAGGGACTGTATGTTGATAATCGTCACATCAACTTCCATAAGCTCTAAGCATCATCGACGCAGTGTACTGTCTTTCATCTGCTGCCATCCTTATCATCTATCGCAAGCACACCGAACTTATCAGCACATCTCCTTTACTACTTGCGATTGTTGGAGTAAGGATGACTGGTTTTAACTTTCTCTCGGTCACCTCAGAATCGCACTGACTAGACATCTGCAACCCTGTGTCGGTGTAGATCGGACTTTCGATCATGCTTATCAATAACTTCACCCTCATCGGCCAAGAAAAAGCCGTGCGATGTGCTCTCCGAGTTTGGGCAGTGCCTATTGGGATGGCCACGGTGCTCTCAAGCATGATCGTGCACGTATGTTGTGAATATACTGGATCTGTATTGTGTTTGCAATCAAACCTGCTCTTACTCGCCGGTTTAATCTATCAGGGTGCTTGTATCTATGACATCTACGCCAATAACCGCATACTCGATAGGATATTCCGAAAACTGAATGGAGATCGGCTTGCTTTGCTTGTTCTGGCTCTCGTCTCGGTCATTATTGTAAGCCAACTGTGTTGTATTCTCATTTGACACTAACAGGCACTGATGTTCGCACTGTAACAATAAGGCTCCACTCTCGTACATCTCAATCAGTAACGGCATCACAAGTATATCGTTCTACGATGACGTCAATGATTTGAACTACTGGATATGCTCGGCTTCCGAGTCTGCGAGTGACAGCCTCATATTTGTCAAGATATATCTTCTCGTCCTATTGATACTCACGCTCTGGATCTCTCTGGTCTTAACCAAGAACTTGCCATCAAAATTCTTTGATTCGAGACATACAGCCATGAGTGCTGCTCTTACTATGCTACTAGCAGGTATCTGTATTGCACAGAGCTTTGGCTCATTTTCTTCGATATCCCAGTTTTATGTTGAGGGTATGTGCACACTCTTTGGCACTGCAGTCATCAACACGGTCATCCTCGCGACTAGAATCAGGCGGCTCTATATCAAAGTTACACAGAAAGCAAAGATCAGATTCAGGGTTGCATCACCAACAACTTCAGGTAGCGGCTCGACTGGCATTCTACTTGGTAAACCAGGTTCTTGGTTATCGCAGAGCGATATAAGTTCAACATCGCCATCGTCAACCTTGGAGCGTGCTAAAAGCCTTGGCGAAATCATATCTCGTAACACAATCCCTGCCGACAGATCTGTAAAACAGAAACAAGCAAAACCCGAGTTTGACCTGGACATACGAGATCCTAGTCACATCGATGGCGTTGGTGAATTGAGCCCGAATTGGAGTGTACGCGGCGACGAAGTAAATCTGACTTGGAACCACTCTCCGCAAATCAGAGGTACCAAATGCGTCCCTGTGCTGCTCTGTGTCATAAATTTGTTGATCTTGACTGGTACTGCGATGGAACAATCACTTGTCTGGCTCTCAGTGAATGTGTTGATTGGCTCGCAGTTGATGGCACAATGGCGATCAGCAACCATAACGCTCTTCATCGAGCCTATATTCGCGCTAAGATACAATACTACCTGCGACGAGATCTCTGTGAGTTGAGCATGCATTGCATTTACATCTATGCATCCCCCGACTCATCAAAAACTTGCATGAATATCATGCGACCCCACAGTCAAGTATCTCCCAAAACCACTATATTCGGCTGGACAGTATCACCAAAATCAGCTCTGCGTTTCCACAAGATACGAAACTGCGCCTCTGCTGTGTGATTGAACCAATCAACAGTCGTCAAATCGCATTTCAG
Organism: Homolaphlyctis polyrhiza JEL 142; assembly: GCA_000235945.1. Classification (NCBI taxonomy): domain Eukaryota; kingdom Fungi; phylum Chytridiomycota; class Chytridiomycetes; order Rhizophydiales; genus Homolaphlyctis; species Homolaphlyctis polyrhiza. Next base: position 15,312 of record JH393159.1, read on the forward strand.
TTTAGCAAGGAGCAAAAGGTAGATCTATTGGTGATGAGGAGCAGCGAAAAGCAGATATATTACTGTGTTGCGATTGTGTCCTCGTATCCAACTAATGCTAATCCTGTATTTGAATGGCTTCAAGATGGAGTGGTTTGCTGATACTCTAGCTCGTGCATTACTGCGGATGTATGGTCGCAACGATCTGCTTCAAACTGGTGGCAAGGTCATATCGACGATATCGGTGAAATAAAGTGGTTGGTCACTACTTTGGTATCTTTTGTTCTTCTGATAGATGCACAGTATCAGCTGATGGATAAGCTGATGGATAGGCTTGGGCAGCATCCATTATTATCAGACAGCCGTCTGATTGAGGCGCATGATGATGATCTGCAGATCAGATTGTCTCTACCATGCGATCGATACCAGTCTTTGTTTGTGTATCTGCAACCATGCATCTTGAATACACTCGATCCCATCTCCATTGACCACAATCGACT
>AFSM01012230.1:0-21743 GCA_000235945.1 Homolaphlyctis polyrhiza JEL 142
ATATATATAAATGCCCAACGTTGATATTGTTATGTCATGAATACAAGTATATAGTGCAAGGTCTGGTCCACTTACAGTTCTTCAATGCGTGGCCACGACGCGCATGATGAGCCCTGGATCCATTGGTGTAAAAGCCTTGTAATTGAAAGAGGGTCGCCAGACTCTAGCTTGCATCTGTTTCGCACCAATAGCGTCCATGGCTCCCAAGATGCATGATCAAGACCCAGCCCACGCCACTTGACAAGCACTTGATCGATTGCTGACTCTAGCAGAAGCGTGCCGCCGAGGTCCATAGCGCAAGATCGGGACATCATGGTGGTTCGCTCGATCTCGTCAAAGAAATCGGCATCAGCTGCCTGGAACACACGCTGCATTTCTGCTGTGCGGACAGCAACAATAAAATCGACGGTGGCCCAGCTGCGATCAAAGTGATGCATGACGCCTGTACCGCCGCTTTGAAAAGCCGATCTCTCGCGTATCACTTGGGCCCATTGTGGAAAGTGTAGCTGCAGCCACGAGATTGGCACGATTTCAGAGTGCTTGTAAGAATAGCCTGCCCAGTGTACCCAGGCACGTGTTGGGACCAGTTGCTCTTGTGGCAGTGCAGGACTGATGCATCGGATGCCTGTTGATGCAAAAAGACACAGACCGCATATGAAATGCATCGAGAGACGAGACGCGTTGTCAATGAGTCTGTTGATTGACGAGATCTGGCTCGACTCTCCACTCTGCGAAGCGGAAAAGCGGTTGACATAGTCGTGGACAACACAGTCGAAATGCATAGTCATGCGACAGCACGAGCATCGAAACCAGCGCAGAGATGGCAGGTATGCGTTTGAACTATGTTGTTGTTGTTGGACATTATCTGCATTTGTACCAATAAGCGATACCGCAAACCCAGACTGAACAAGCTGTTTACAAAAGACAACAGTCTGGCTATCGAGTGTGTCTGTGACAGGCGCCGAGTTTTCCAATCCATGCTTGATACATATGACGCAGACATGCTTGTTTTGGCATTGTAGTTGCTGTTGAATACAGTCGGAACATTTTTGAATCGGAGAAATCTCTTGGATCATAGAAAGTTGTTGGGTTTGCTCGAGTACTGCTGTTCTACACGCCAAGTGAAACAAGCTTGAGCAAGAGACACATTCACTGAGCTGTCCCTCAGAAAGACCGCACTCGACGCAGTAGTTGAGAGCGGATTGGATTTGGAAGCTTGTATAAGCATCAGTCTTGAGTGGTAGTCTTGTGGCAACACTCGTGTGCTGCTCAGAGTGGCATCGTTTCGGAGTGTTTCCATTGAATCCGATAATATGCGGATCTGTGGTTCCTACTAATGCGGTGTTTTCGCAGCCGACAATCAAACTGCATTGGCACTGATTAGCTATCTCAGGCTCGTTGACAATTGATACTCCACCAACTCGTGGCATTGCGCAACAGGTTCCAGCAGTGGTAGCCATTATTGCGAGCTAGTCGAGGTGTGTACGTGTATATGTATATGTATTTGTATATGTGGGAAGAAAAAGGAGATATATCCCAAGAGTTATATCTATGCCATTGTTGTTGGTGGTGTTGATGATGATGATGTCATCACAATGCTCACGTCAAGTCGAGTAACTGTTTGATGTGCGTAAGCGCGCAGCGTATAGCATGCAGCATTTATCGAGACAGGAAAGAACATCTGATTGAGGGTAAATGCCCGTGCTGCCGGAAGAGGAGAGAGCGACCATTCCGAGTGGGAAGGGCAATGCAAGGGAAGGAGAAGGGAAGGAGAAGGGAAGAAGACAACGTGGCCACATGGCTTGCCGCGGAGGTTTCGGCCGATATCGTCATCAAAACCAATATATCCAGCATTCCAGCACAGCAGTCAACCATCGACCATCGACCATCGACCATCGACCATCGACCATCGATCGATTGCCCTCACCCACACCCACACCCACAACCCCAACCACAACCGCATCCCCCTCTTCAGCACCATGACCGCACAAGCTCTGGGTCTCGCAGAGGCCGGCAGCGAGTCCAAGGAAACACTCGCCAGCAGCAGCGCCGCCTTTGATGGCGAAGTTGCCGTATTCTCTGAATCCGCTGCTCACCCGACGGCCGCAGAAGCAGTTGCCGCAGCAGATGCCGCGCCTGGTGCCGAACCCGCCGCCCCAGTCCATCACTTTGACTTTGTGCGTGTGCCGCTGTCCCGCATCGAGTTTGCGCTGGTCTATATCGGGTGAGGCCTGTGCTCGGTGGTCCTGTTCGCCATGGTCTCGGTCTCGGTCTCGGTCATTGTGTGCACAACCACGCCACTCTCCTATTGACCGCCAACTTGCTCACAAATGCTCTCTCTCTCTCTCTCTCTCCCTCCCTCCCTCTCTCTCTGATCCTCAACTCACACCAGCCTCGCATTCGGCATCTTCCTCGCCTGCCTCGACCAAACAATCGTCTCGACGGCTATCCCGGCCATCGTGAGCGAGTTCCACGCACTCGAAGAGATCTCATGGGTCGGCACAAGCTACCTGCTCACCTCAACCGCTTTCTCCCCGCTGTATGGCAAGTTTGCCGACATCTTTGGTCGCAAGCCTACTTTCCTGTTCGCCATTGCCGTCTTCATGGTTGGATCATTCATCTGCGGTATCGCCAATGTAAGCAAGATGTTGCACTTATACTGATGCTATCCGATGGCGTGACGTTGGTTAGTGACTGTTGTTTATCTGTTTATCTGTTTGAATCTGCAGTCCATCAATGTGCTCATTGTTGGTCGTGCTGTCGCTGGAATGGGTGGCGGCGGCATCATTGCTCTTGTCGTCATTATCATCAGTGATATCGTCAGTCTGCGCGATCGTGGCAAGTACCAAGGCATTATCGGTGCTGTGTTTGGTGAGTTTGTCATTGATCTTATCCGCTGTCATTGATCTCGATAACTGCTGGATACTGACGCGATTATACTGTATCTGCTGCAGCACTGTCGTCTGTTGTCGGTCCTCTGCTTGGTGGACTGTTTACGGACTCGATCACTTGGCGCTGGTGTTTCTACATCAACTTGCCTGTTGGTGTCATTACATTTGCTGTCGTTGCGTTTCTTCTCAAGTTCCCTGCAACCGAAGGCTCGATCTGGTCCAAGCTGCATCGCATCGATTACCTTGGTACATTCCTTATCATGGCAACAACCATTGTGCTGCTGATTCCCCTCCAGTATGGTGGCACCACATGGGCATGGAGCGACTGGAAAACCATCACCATGCTTATTGCTGCTGGAATCCTTGCTATTCTGTTCATCCTTGCTGAATGCTACTATGCTGCCGAACCCATTATCCCACCTGGACTGTTTGAGAACGTGTCGGTGTATGCTCTGCTTGGTATTGCATTCCTGATTGGTGCATCGTTCTTTGGCTTGGTTTACTTCTTGCCGTCATACTTCCAGCTTGTCAATGGCGATACTGCCACGGTTGCTGGACTCGAGACCGTGCCAATGGTGTTTGGTCTTGTGATTATGAGCATTTCCTCTGGTCTCCTTGTGTCCAAGTATGGATACTACACACCATTCTTCTTTGTTGGATCGGTTGTCCTGACTGTTGGCGCAGCACTTGCCTCGACATTCACGCAATACTCGACGCGTGCACAACAGATTGGATACCTGATCATCATCGGCATGGGTGTCGGTAGCATGATCCAGATGCGCGTGATTGGCATTCAAGCGTCAGTATCCCAGCACAATATCGCCATTGCCACTGCAACATCGTCGTTCTTCCAGTCACTTGGAGGCGCCATCGGCCTTGCAATTATTGGCACAGTGTTCAACAACGTGCTTGATGACAAGCTTGGCGATCTTGCTGGTCTTGTGCGAGGCAATCCATCCGGCATCCGCAACTACATCAAGGATCCGGCAAAGCTTACCTTTGTGCTTGATGGCTTCTCACAAGCATTTGATATCGCATATCGCGTCGCGATCCCACTGTCCGCAGCCATCTTTGTTGTTGCGCTGCTTGTCAAGCAGCAGAATCCCAACGCAGACACAAAGAAGAAGACCGAGTTTGTTATGGCAGAGTAGAACACTAGTCTTGTATTACCTTGACCTCTTTCTCTCCTCCCGTTTTTGGTTCGACCTTCCCCTCCTTTTTTTACTAGTGCATCCCTCCCATCCCTTATCACTTTTTCTCAGTTTTGGAGCAGTATACTTGTACCTGCCACTCTTACTTTTTTGGAGATCAATTGAATAGATATTCAATCAGACACTGCCTCCGATTATATATATGTATATATGTACATGCTTTCTTCCAATAGTCTCTTGCGAGCAGCATGTCTTGGGCTGTTGATGACGGAATAGATCTGCTTCAATTGCTCTGGCTGGAATGATGGATCCAGACGTTATTAGCAATGTCTTGGCGAACTCGGCATCGTGAAATGCCGTCATTCGGAATAATGCGAGCGACCGGAACACAGAGATCCGCGGTTGCGACTGAATTCCGGAAGCCGCCGTCCGCAAGCGACAACTTGATACATCCGCAACTTGGCACACCCGCTCGGCCGCTGCAAACAAATGTATAAATAGGCGATCCAGCGCCTGTATTATTCGCACCATACCATCATCGCTTACCTCTCATCACAGCAGTTGCTGAACACTGCATATCAAGCATCTCTCATAATCTATCAGAGTCTGCAACTACAAGCCGCCCAAGTCTTGTCTTAATATGTCAAGGATCAGCACTTCATCCTCACACGACACGCTCGCAAGCAGTGCGGCGGGCGACGCGGAGCTTGTGATTGTGAAACCATTTGCGGACACACAAAACCCGACGGCCGCTGCGGACAACAACAAGTCCGCAAAGGAAATCCATGCATTCGATATCGTGCGAGTGCCGCTGTCTCGCATCGAATTCGCCTTGGTTTACGTTGGGTGAGTCCGTCCGTCCATCAATTCGCTTGCTGCGGGAGGTAACCAGTGCACCTGCCCCAACTGACTCACTCTGCGCCACTGGGGTTCAATTGTCAGCCTTGCTTTTGGCATCTTTCTTGCAAGTCTTGACCAAACAATCGTCTCAACGGCAATTCCAGCCATTGCCAATGACTTCAAGGCTTTGGACCAGATCTCATGGGTCGGCACAGCATACCTGCTTTCATCAACATCGTTTGCGCCACTGTATGGCAAGTTTGCCGATATCTTTGGTCGCAAGCCTACCTTCATGTTCGCCATCTTTATGTTTATGGCAGGATCGTTTATCTGCGGTATCGCCAATGTAAGCTAGATGTTGCACTGATACCGGTGATGTCAGATTGCAAGATGGTATGGATGATTGACGATTACCTGGTGAATCTGCAGTCCATCAATGTGCTCATTGTTGGTCGTGCTGTCGCTGGAATGGGTGGCGGCGGCATCATTGCTCTTGTTATTATCATCATCAGTGATATTGTCAGTCTGCGTGATCGTGGCAAATACCAAGGCATCATTGGATCTGTGTTTGGTGAGTTTGTCATCTATCTTATCCGCTGTCATTGATCTCAATAACTTCTGGATACTGACGAGACTTACATTGTATCTGCCGCAGCACTGTCGTCTGTTGTCGGTCCTCTGCTTGGTGGACTGTTTACGGACTCGATCACTTGGCGCTGGTGCTTCTACATCAACTTGCCAATCGGCGCAATCACGTTTGCTGTTGTTGCGTTTCTTCTCAAGTTCCCTGCGACCGAAGGCTCGATCAGATCGAAACTGCATCGCATCGACTACCTTGGTACATTCCTGATCGTCGGAGCAACAATCTGTCTTCTGATTCCCCTCAGTATGGCGGCACCAAATGGGCATGGAGTGACTGGAAAACCATCACTATGATCGTCATCTCTGTTTTAGTTGCTGCTATGTTCATCTATGTTGAGCGCAACATCGCCACTGAGCCCATTATCCCACCTGGACTGTTTGAGAACGTGTCGGTGTATGCTCTGCTTGGTATTGCATTCTTTATCGGTGCATCGTTCTATGGTTTGGTTTACTTCTTGCCGTCATACTTCCAGCTTGTCAATGGTGATACTGCCACGGTTGCTGGACTCGAGACCGTGCCAATGGTGTTTGGTCTTGTGATTATGAGTGTTTCTTCGGGTCTCCTTGTGTCCAAGTATGGATACTACACACCATTCTTCTTCTTCGGCTCTGTCGTCTTGACTGTTGGCGCAGCACTTGCCTCGACATTCACGCAATACTCGACGCGTGCACAGCAGATTGGATACCTGATCATCATCGGCATGGGCATTGGCTGTATGATTCAAGTACGCGTTATTGGCATTCAAGCGTCAGTATCTCAGCACAATATCGCCATTGCCACTGCAACATCGTCGTTCTTCCAGTCACTTGGAGGCGCCATCGGTGTTGCTGTCGTCGGCACAGTGTTCAACAATGTGCTTGATGACAAGCTTGGCGATCTTGCTGGTCTTGTGCGAGGCAATCCATCCGGCACTCGCAACTACATCAAGGATCCGGCAAAGCTTACCTTTGTGCTTGATGGCTTCTCACAAGCTTTTGATACCGCATATCGCGTTATCATCCCGCTGTCAGCAGCCATCTTTGTTGTTGCGCTGCTTGTCAAGCAGCAGAATCCCAACGCAGACACAAAGAAGAAGACCGAGTTTGTTATGGCAGAGTAACGAATAAATGTGCATATAGCTTTTATGATGATGACACGAGAAATGGTTCGCCGTTTATGCTGGTCAGCAGAGTGCACGGCGGTTGAGCTTTTGAAGTGCCGAGCCTTTCTGTTGGGTGTTTGTCGGCTCCGCGCCGCGGCTTCCGCGGGTTTCCGGCCGGCATGTGTCATACCGCGTTGTTATGCTTCCGCCGTCGATCTATAAACAGCCCGCAATCGCTGCTTGAAGGTCTCTCACCCAAAAACAGTAGCTTGATCTACATGGCTGAAGAACCCGCTGTCGTCGCACTCCACGAGCAGGCAGTTGAAAAGGCGCAGACCAATAAGCCTGAACTCTCCCAGCAGTCTGAGCACAGCAACAACCAGAGCGGTGTCGTCTTCAATGAGTTCCATGTCAAAGTCACACTGACGAAGCTCGAGTTTGTGCTGGTTTATGTCAGGTCGGCGCTTGTCCTACTTTCTTCAGCCCGCTTCTATTTATATCACTCGTTTGTCGTCTTGCTAATACTTGCTTGAACGCCTGTGATCGCTGGATGCCAACTGGCGATGCTGCTGTGCACGCACTCTCACCCGCTAAACTAAATCTCATCCGCCTTGTCTTTCTTTCCTCTTCTGTCCTCTCCTCTCGTCATTCCAACAGCCTTGCGCTATCGATTTTCTTGGCTGCCCTTGACCAGACCATTGTTGCTACGGCGATTCCAGCCATTGTGAATGATTTCCAGGCTCTTGACAAGATCTCATGGGTTGCTACGGCGTATCTCCTTTCGTCAACGTCGTTTGCGTCGCTTTATGGCAAGTTTGCCGATATCTTTGGTCGCAAGGAGACGATCCTGTTCGCAATCTTTGTGTTTGAAATGGGCTCGTTGATCTGTGGGCTTGCCAATGTAAGTGAACCAAAGCGAATATATGATATATGCACGATTGTAATGGTGATGATGATGGTTATCATACTAATCGTTTATTTGTATCTGTGACTTGGTTCATGGTTGTTTTGATTGGAGTAGTCTATGACGATGCTCATTATTGGTCGTGCTGTTGCTGGTGTTGGCGGTGGCGGCATCTTCTCGCTTGTGCTCATCATCATCAGTGACATCGTCAGTCTGCGTGATCGTGGCAAGTACCAAGGCGCCATCGGTGCTGTGTTTGGTGAGTTTGTCATCCACTTATCCATCTATCCTGATGTTGCCGTTGTTGCTATTAGTAGACACTGACATCAATGTGTGTGTGTATCTTCAGGTCTGTCGTCTGTTGTCGGTCCTCTGCTCGGCGGTTTCTTCACAGATTCAGTGACTTGGCGTTGGTGCTTCTACATCAACTTGCCCATCGGTGCAGTCACCCTGATAGTTGTTGCGTTTCTTCTCAAGTTCCCTGCACCTGAAGGCTCGATCTGGTCCAAGCTGCACCGCATCGATTATCTGGGCACGTTTCTCGTTCTTTCAGCTACCATCGTGCTCCTGATTCCTCTTCAGTATGGCGGCACCACATGGGCATGGAACGACTGGAAAACCATTGTGATGCTCGTTGCTGCTGTTATACTTGGCATTCTATTCATCCTTGTTGAACGTAATATCGCCGCTGAGCCTATTATCCCGCCTGGACTGTTCGAGAACCGCTCAGTCTACGCGTTTTTGGTGATTGCAGCGCTCATTGGCGCATCGTTCCTCGGTCTTTTATACTATCTGCCGTCATACTTCCAGCTTGTGAATGGCGACACTGCCACCAAAGCCGGTCTCGAGACAATCCCGCTTGTTGGCGGTGTCATAGTGTTCAGTATAGGATCCGGTCTATTAGTTTCCAAATACGGATACTACACGCCGTTCCTGTTCTTTGGCTCTGTCGTCTTGACTGTGGGTGCATCGCTCATGTCGACATTCACACAGTACACAACATCAGCACAGCAAGTTGGATTCCAGATGATTTCTGGTATTGGTATCGGCAGCATGCTCCAGATCCGTGCGATTGGCATCCAGGCATCGGTCTCACAGGACAACATCGCCATCGCTACTGCCACTTCGACGTTCTGTCAGTCATTGGGCAGTGCGATTGGTGTTGCAGTCATTGGCACGGTGTTCAACAACGTTCTCAACGATAAACTGGGTCCTCTTGCTGACGTTGTTCGCCACAATCCATCAGCCATTCGATCGTTTGTACGCTCTCCAGCCCAACTAACGTTTATTCTCGATAGCTTTTCGCAAGCGTTTGATGCATCGTATCGTGTTGTGATTCCCGTTGCTGCTGCCATCTTTGTTGTTGCTCTATTTGTGAAGCAAGCCAAACCCAGCCAGAGAGGCAAAGAGGGATCTGGATTTGCCATGGCAGAGTGAAGAGAGCAGGGATATGACTAAACTCTTCAATAAAAGAAGCCGATTGCGTTGTATGATTCAATAGGGAAGCATTCTTGGTATATACATACAGGTTGCAAGTGGATCGCCTTGCGAAGCATAGAATACAACACTCGATTGCAGGTATTTACTTGCCAGAAAGGGCAATGTTGAGTCGATCTCTCATCCAAATAGAGTTTGGTCATCCAGCTTTGACGAGAGAGGTGCAATGACTATTGATATACTGATTCGATGCAAAAGGACTTGCATGGCATTGCTATTGCTGCATCGTTTCAATTCCAACAGCGTGCTGGCTGCTAGCTTGATCGGTGTATCCTTTGTCGCCGGTGGGCACCGTGCAGAGGAATGCTCCTTGGTATGAACTTATTAGCCGCGTTTATAGAAGCTGCAGATGTGGGATGTCGATGAATCGAATCGAGGGATGAATGACTGAGCGAGTCAATGCAATGTGGCGCAACAGCGTGTGGTTGGGTGAGAATCGGCGATGCGGCGAGACCGAGCGACGGTCACATGCAAGCGGCTGAGTTGCGGCTGAGTTTTGAGGATCCGCAGCCTGTGGTTGATGTCCGAGTTCTGCCATTGGCTGTGGTTGATGTTCGGCCGGAGTTCCAGCGTCGGATGGATTTGTCCGGGGTTTGTCCGCGGCGATGCTCCGATGGTTTCGGAAATGACTCGCACGCCACTCAACCCTCAAATTGTTTTGTCAAAAACACCACCAACAAGTCGCTCACAACAAGTCGCTTGTTCTTGTCCAAGTCCAAGTCCAAGTCTCTCTCTCTCCCTCTTCTCCCTCTTCTCTTCCACGCCGTAACAGCTAGCAGCAAACTACATCCCTGCCTGCCACTCCCTCTCTCTTCCACCCACCCTCCTCTCTCTCTCCATCAGAATGTCTGTCGATCACGAAAAGGACATTGTTGTTGTCAGCGAGAACTCGTCTGTGGCAACGCTGCCTGACGACCAGAAACCCACCAAGCCAGAGTTGAGCGCCACCGAGGAGGCTGCTGCCACTGCTGCTGCCGACGCCGCTGCAGCCCAGGCCACATTCTCGCCTGACCACGTGCGAGTGCCACTGAGCCGCCTGCAGTTCATTGCCGTCTACATTGGTCTCGCCCTCGCCATCTTCCTCGCTGCCCTCGACCAGACCATTGTTGCCACGGCGATTCCCGCCATCGTCAAGGAATTCGACGGTCTCGACAAGGTCGCTTGGATCGGAACCGCTTACTTGCTCACATCAACCGCATTCTCGTCGCTCTATGGCAAGTTTGCAGACATCTTTGGTCGCAAGCCTACTTTCCTGTTCGCCATCATCATCTTCGAAGTCGGCTCGCTCGTGTGCGGCATCGCCAATGTAAGCAATGTGCCGCTCTTATACCGATGGTGTCTGATGGCATGACGGTGGATTTGCAGGTGGCTCAGCGACTGGATGGCGTTGCTGACTCCTCTCTGTTTGCCCATCGCCGTGTATTTTACAACAGAGCATGATTGTGCTCATTATCGGCCGTGCTGTTGCTGGTGTTGGCGGTGGCGGCATCTTCTCGCTTGTGCTCATCATCATCAGTGACATCGTCAGTCTGCGCGATCGTGGCAAGTACCAAGGCATTATCGGTGCTGTGTTTGGTGAGTTTGTCATCCACTTATCTATCCATCTCGATGTTGCCGTTGTTGCTATTAGTAGATACTGACATCAACATATATGTGTATCTTCAGGTCTGTCGTCTGTTGTCGGTCCTCTGCTCGGCGGTTTCTTCACAGATTCAGTGACTTGGCGTTGGTGCTTCTACATCAACTTGCCCATCGGTGTCATCACATTTGCCGCTGTGGCTGTTCTTCTCAAGTTCCCTGCACCTGAAGGCTCGATCTGGTCCAAGCTGCATCGCATCGATTACCTTGGTACATTCCTGATCCTGAGCGCCACTATCGTGCTCCTGATTCCTCTTCAGTATGGTGGCACCACATGGGCATGGAGCGACTGGAAAACCATCACTATGATCGTTGCTGCTGTTCTTATTGGTGTCATCTTCGTGTTTGTTGAGTACAAGGTTGCTGCCGAGCCCATTATCCCGCCTGGACTGTTCGAGAACCGCTCTGTCTATGCTCTGCTTGCTGTTGCAGTGTTCCTCGGCGCGTCCTTCTTTGGTCTGGTGTACTACATCTCGTCGTACTTCCAGCTTGTCAATGGCGACACTGCCACCAAGGCTGGTCTCGAGACCATTCCTCTGATTGGTGGCGTGGTCGTGTTCAGCATTGCATCTGGCCAGCTTGTTTCGCGCTTTGGCTACTTCACGCCATTCATCTTCTTTGGCTCGATTGTGCTCACTATTGGCGCTGCGCTCATGTCGACTCTGACCCAGAACTCCAGCTCTGCTCAGCAGGTTGGATACTCGATTCTGGCTGGCATTGGTATCGGCAGCATGATCCAGATGCGTGTGATTGGTATCCAGGCATCTGTCTCGCCACACAACATTGCCGTTGCCACTGCCACTTCGACATTCTGCCAGTCACTTGGTGGTGCTTTGGGCGTTGCTGTTGTCGGTGCCGTCTTCAACAACGTTCTCAATGACAAACTGGGTCCTCTGGCCGATCTCGTTCGCCACAATCCATCCGGCATCCGTGACTACATCAAGGACCCAGCCAAGCTCAACTTTGTGCTTGATAGCTTCTCGCAGGCCTTTGATACCTCATACAAGGTTGTGATTCCGCTTGCTGCGGCAATCTTTTTTGTTGCTCTATTCATCAAGCAGGCAAAGCCATCGCCACATGTCAAAAAGCCCGAGGTTGTTGTTGCCGAGTAATAATTGGATACGAATGCTACATTTCTTACTTTGACTCTGTCTCTCTTTGTTTCCCTCCTATCATGACACACCTTGCCTCTCTCTTTTTCCTCCCTCTTTTACTCCTATCCTCAAAATGAAACAAATACATCTTAGCCTTGCTCATTCGCTGGACAGCACTTGTGTGATCGATTCTCAGAACTCTGACGCGTTGATCAGGGCCATCTACTGTTGGAAATGATCTTCAATCTGTTCTGGTTGTGAGTAAGAATCTGACGCCATCATCATCGCTGGGTAAGATCTGAAGATGGTATTGATCAAGACATCTGCTGCTTTCATAACACACAAACACAGTAACAATAAGCTGAGTGAGCTCAAGTATTTCTTTCATTTTCTCCTTTCGATGTGGCTGGGAAGCGAAGCGCAAACTAATAGGCGATGGATCGATGCGATAGGACGGGATTGATGGGACACGATGCGATGCGATGCGATGCGATTGATAGTGCAACCAAGCAGAAAGCAAAAAAGGGGGGAGAGGGAAGAGGGCAGGTTGTTGAAAGGGGATACGAGTTGAAGGGATTGAGATTGAGGAGAATCGAAACTGCAAGACAAATGCAGTCGAGAGGTAGAGCAACTCTGCCTTTACGATTGAACTGCATTGGATACTCTCTTACTCGCACTTGTCGAATCTCAGCTCGATCGCATCGCCAGGGAAGTAACCCTTGATGCTAGACGAATCAATAGCGCATGGCAAAGTGATACTTCTCTCGAAACAGCTTGTCAAGACTTCTGGGTTGGGTCCAGGAACCTTTCCAGTGACGCGAAGCTCCTTTGAGTTGTCGTCATATTCTGCAGAGAAATGCTGTTCCTTGAAGCCGCTGGCAATCAGACGCACAATAAGCTGTTTGCCCTGGTCGTAGATTTGCACGGGAGGCCAATCGGCAGCATTGGGCGAGATATCCTTGGCATGCTTGAACTGGCCCATTCCGCCACCCAAGCCCATTTCCTGAGTAATCTCGCCGAGAACCGTGTCCGAGGAACGCATGCTGAGGATCTTGTTGGTGTACTGCTTGATGATGAAATCGCGCTGCTTGGCGACTTGGTCGTTTTCGAGATTGTTGATCTGGCCGACAATGTCTTGGACGATGCGCTGGACACCACGAGCGCTGTCAATGGCATCGCCGAGCTGGAAGACAGAGGTCTGCTGGCTGAGTAGATTGAGACGGAGCAGGATGTCGTAGAGATAGGTGAAACGGCCGTCTTCGGATCCCTGGCGGTCGAGAACGACGCGGAACAGGATGTCGTGTGGCCAGGAGGCATCGACGGGCTGCGAGGCTTTGATGGCGTGCTGCTGGGCTCGCAGGTCCCACAAATGCGCTGGGATGCCGGCTTGGATGCCAAGCAGATTCGAGAGCACTCCAGACTGCGGAATGCCAAAGGGAGAACCAGCATACCCGCCAAAAGGAGAAATGGCCTGCTGTGCACCATAGCTAGGCATCAGCTGCTGCTGCATGGCAAGCGGGTTTCCAAAAGGGCTGGCAGGAGAGAACGAAGGAATGCTCGATGGCCATGTCACAGAGGCAGTCGGGATGCTGCCGGTCGTTGGAATGCCGCTCGCGAAACCAGGGACGAATGGACGAGCAGTGTTGGAGATCATCTGAAGCTGCTGGAAAACAAGGGGCTCGCGAGCAGCAAGAGTCGAAGCAATGGTCTGCGTGTATTGTGCATCAAGCTTGTCAAGCGTGGTGCTGAGCTCAATAACGGTTTCGCGCAGCTATTGAACGTAATCAGACAAGCCATCGTCGTGTTTAGTGTTAGTAATAGGGAGTGAAGGCAGCTAAAACGCGTTACACATATGATAGCATCTTGGTGGTAACAGAGATACCTTGTTCTCCTTGGCAAACTCGCTGCGAGTTAGACCAGACATGGCATACAGACCCTGGGGACGGCGAAGAGCGCCTGCGAGGTCAAAACCGCCACTATAGGGCATACCAAAACCCATGCCCATAGACTGCGACGAGACATGACGCACAGGGATCTGGCCACCTTGCTGCTGCTGCTGCTGCTGCTGCGGATGCAGCTCCTCCTGTTGCTGCTCCTCTGGCTGCTGCTGGCCTGGTTGCTGTTGGCCCTGCTGCTGCTCGCGAGGTCCCTGCTGCTGCTGGCCCGGTTGCTGTTGGCCTTGTTGACCTCTTTTGCCTTGCTGACCCTGCTGAGCTGGTCTGCTTTGCTGGCCTGATTGTCCCTGCTGGCCTTGCTGGCCTTGCTGACTCTCTTGCTGCGATACTTTCGAAGACGACTGCGCTTCGCTAGATTGACCTCGAGTATCGGACATGGTTGCTAAATGGACCATGACAATTTAAGAGAATAGGCAGAGGTGCACAGCAGGCAGGATGCGAAGCACAGTTACATATTTGTGGAATGATGATGGAATGATGAAGGAATAGCGAAGGAAGATGCAGGAATGAACCCACGAGTGAAGTGCGAGATGCCGAGTGCAAGTTTGCTGCAAGCCAAACCAGCAGCGAGAATGCTGCACTTTAAGCGACAGCGACAGCGTGGGAACCGCACGCCGACGTTTCGCACTCCGCCAACTGTGACGTGTTGCGCATGTCGCTGTCACTTTCGCTGTCACTCTCGATTGAGCAGTTCCCTGACAAGGAAAGTCTATTTCCCCATTTTCCCCATTTTCCCGTTTCGCAGATACAAAGTGTTCCTGATATCTGCGATGCTGGTTGTCCGCCGCTTGTTAGCGAAGCAGCAGCAGACGCTGAACCAGTCGAGACGGTACACACAGCAGCCGGCGCCACTGCGGCACTACGAGTATCACATCGACCTGCGTGGGCGGCTGTTTCTGGCGGACACGGCGCACAGGACGGCGGCAGCTTGCTTCAGCGACCGCCGCTTCCTCGACTTCTTCTTCTCAAGGCTGCGTGCTACAGACCGCAGCGACAGTTTCTATGCTCGCGGCTTTGAGTTTGTCTCGCCGTGCGGCCGCGAGTTGAACTATGTCAGGGCAGACGATGGTAAGTCCAGGATCGCTGCTCTGCCATACTCCGCCTGCTCTCTGCTGGGTCGGATCCTGCTGTTCTAATCCCAGTTGCTGCGGATCGACGGATCGACGGATAAACTCAAGCTCCAATCGTGTTCCACGATCTACAAGGCAGCGATCTCGTCTTTGCTGGTTCTCTCTCCTGTCGCTTCGATCCCGCTCGCATCTACGTATCAAGATCATCCGGCAGGCTCTACCATCCACTGCCAGACAACTTGCCGAGTCTGCCGCCACCGACAAAGTACGCTGAGCTGCTGCCCCGGCTTGGATTGCTGCGCTCGGCGCTGGCAGCACAACTTGCAGACGGCATCGCGCAGGATTCCATCACATACGATGGCCACGTGCATCCGTTTCACTGGATCGCATAGTTGTCTTGGATCTCACTCGTGGCACCCCCTTTCATCCCAATCCTCCCCTTTATTGATTCTCTCAGTCACTGAAACGACTGGATCTGGGCATCAAGAAAGTCTGCAAGCCGCGACACCATGTGCTTGGCGGCCGGAACCATATTCTCGGCAAGTCCTTGAATCATGGCTTGGACGCGGTCGAGTTTGTCCATTGCTTTGCCGCCTTCCATCGACCTTGTCATCTCATCCTTTGCCACAAATGTATATTTTGAGTCGCGATAGTCTTGGTATCGCCGATGATGTCGCTGCTGGATCAGAGTCTCGTTGGAAACCTATACACATCCACCGCCGCCATGATTCCCAAATGAAACCCAAAATCAGCAAACTCAGCCATGGATCTGCTTGTTCTATGGTCTTGACATCCAGAGAACCAATAGATGCAGGAGGACAAGCAGGCTTACTATGACTTTGATCGCTGTTTGGTTCTCTATCTCGTCTAGCAGAGCTTGCTCACGGTCCTCGAGCGTCTTGCACGACTCTTGTGCCTCCTGGATCTGGTGCGACATGGTTTCCTGGGACCTCTCCAGTGTCTCAATGTCTGCAATGGCAAGCCTTCTAATCAGTGATACAAAATCACACTGATATGATGCTTTTGCATGCTTTGGCTGCCAACTAGCAAGCGAATGCCTTCTACTTACCTTGCTCGCAGTCCTGCACGTCTTGAATGGTTTGTTTGATCTTTTTGGTGAGGTCAGAGATGGCTTTCTGAAGGGAGATCTGTCCGCTGCCTTTACCCTTGGCATTGCCACTTATAACCGTCACCGCCACAATCATCAGGCAGATATCTACACGTCAATAATCACAACATCTGATTTCTGAAGCAGAAACTCCTAGCAGACAATAACAGCATGGTCTATCAACCACGACCATGACCACGACTACAGGCAAATAAGAGATACACACCGGTTCGAGATGCTTTCGCGACGATAGACACTCTTTTCCATTTCGCCAATCATCTTTTCCTGCAGTTTGAGCATACTTGCATATCGCAGCTTCATGCGATGGATTTCCAGCCCCATTTCTCTGATTTCTGTCGCTCCGATATTGGGATCCAACGCCGCCTGTGTTTCTTTTGCCAACTGTATCTTCTTTTCCCATAACATCATCTGACGTCTGACAAAGGTTGCCGCATACCGTCAGCCTTTTTCGCTGTTTCGTTGTGTTGCCAACTTGCAGTGATAGCTTTTTGATGGTTTGCAAGCGGCAATATATGCTTACTCGGCTTCAATGAGTCCTGCCAACGCCTCTTCCTTTTGTGTCTTGAGGCTTTCCAAATCATTCTCAAGATGAATCGACTCAAGCTCTGCTTGCTATTGATCATCAATAGCATCAGCAACACACAAAGCAACTATTATTCAGATGGCTGATATATAGTCGACCAAATCGTGACAGTACAAGGCCCTTTTTTCCCCATAAAGCTTACCTTGAGACGCGCTCGAAACTCTTGTTCTAGCTCCAAATTGTTTTCTTCGAGCTGGCTATAGATGTTGGACTGTTTTGATAGCAGTGTGTTGATTTTAACCATGTCGTTTTGGAGTTGACGCACGTTTCTGTTGTGCTCGCGGATCTCCTTCTCCTCTGTTTCAAAAGCATCTGTAATAGTGGTTGATTGCTGTCAAGGTCAGTTATGCTCGACACAGAGATACAACCAGCATCGAACAATGCAAATACAAGATCAGAAGAGGAGAAGGACAGTTTTTGTAGATAGTAACATAGAACTCAACTGTTGACGACCATTTTCTTGCGATTCAAGACAGTTAAACGCATCTTGAGACTTTGTGTCTCGTCAGTGATTTCTAGTGATTTCTTTGTGATTGTGACAAGCTCGTTTTGGGCTCGCATCCAAAATTGCTGGAGTTGTGTGCATTCATGTTCTTTTGTCTGCACCAGCTTTTGAAGATTGTGGATCGTCGCTTCTAGTGGGCCCATGTGTTCCTCCTACATGATTTTACATAGCGTCGGTTTTGGTGAGGGGGTATAATACACGAAAGCGAATCAATCATATGCACAGTTGTAACAATCAACCAATCGTGACAACAAACACAACATACTCACCTCGCTACCGCCAGTGACTTGATCATACTTTTTGTTGAGTACATCCATCTCAGATGCCTTTTTACCAAGATCATCATTGCGTCTTCGAATCTCTTGTTCATACTTTTCAATCAATGAGTTTTTCTCCTCCATATCCTGATCAATGCGTAAAACTTGCTCTCTCATCTGCTTGATCCTGCCACTGATATTAAGCGACTCGAGTCGTATATTGCCCAATTCGTTCTGTATGTTGGCAATATTCGATTCCTTCTCATGGATACTGCTTCGCAATTTGCTTCCGTCGCGCTTGGTGCTCGTTGCACCCTTCTCCAACGAGATTTGTGTCTGCAGTCGCTCAGCAATATCGCGTTCAAGTTTCTGTATCGCAGCCGTATTGGCCAAACTTGCTTTAAACACTGCATTCACTTCAAGCTGCACAGCCAATCGTTCCTGCTGTAACTGACTCAGTTCTTTCTCAGCTTGTCCTAGACTCTTCATGTACATGGTGTACGTCTCTTTGAGCTTGTCTTGCTGATCGTTGAGTGTTGCTATTTGTCGCTTCACATAGTCGATCTCGGTTTCGAGCTTTGTCAGAATTGTTGTGAGTGTTTCGCCCTCTACTTGTGCTTTTCGTAGTGCGCGACGGAAACCTGATATCTCGCGCGTCATGCTTGCAATCGCCTCGTTGTTTTTTCTGTGAAATAGGTCGGTCAGAGAAGCAAGTAGAGAGAGAGAACATATAGAGTTGAATAAACACTGTCAGAATGGCAGCTGGAGATAATGAAAAGCATATCAAGGACTGCCTTTCAAACGCAACTCAATTCCTTTTTCAATCTGGAGAAGTACATCGTCGCGTCGTTGCAATCCAATCAGGCTGCTTTTCCATTGGTTAAGTAGCTGCCGTTTCTCAAACTGGATAGCTTCCATCTCTGTCGCTGCATCCTGCAACGTCAGTAGTGCAGCCTTGGTTTCACGCTGCTGGGCTTGAAGCTGTGTCTCATACATGGCTCGACGCTCTTGCAGCTGACGTAGTTGCTCTGTCAAATGATCGATAAAGTAATCCTACGGTCCACAAGTCGTAACAAAGCAACAAAACACAGTCAGAATCATAATTAGTCTCATTCCTTTCCTTCGCTCCATCCCAATCAAAAACAAGATGATGGTTGCTGCTCGATCATCACTGCATATAATAGAACATCAACAATACCTGGCGCTTTTTCTCCATTTCCTGCTTGATCAGATCCTCCTCGGCTTTGAGTGTTGTTCTCTTGGCAACCAGGATACGCGACCTAAGCTCCTCGTTATACAAGTCGACTTGCTTGAGTGTCCTTGAGATCTTTTCTAGCTCGGTCTTGTGCTGCTCAACTACACAATCATAGTCATATATGATTAATTATGATCGCTCAACTGATGTATAGTCGGGTCTGAATCGTAAGGGAACAGGAGAGTGAAGCATAGCTGTATTGCAGCTACATCTCAAACAGTTGCAGAGAGAACTATATATACAATACAATCATAAAACCAGACTCACGATTTTTACTATGCTGCTGGTATTTCTCTTGTTCACGCTTATACTCTGCAAGCGTATGCTTTAAGTTGCGTTCGCCTTCTTCTCTCAATCCTCTAATGATACCAAAGTTGTCTTCAGCGCCTTCCAACATCGCCTGTAGTCTTGCTAGCTGCTGCTGCAGCGAGTACAGTTCTACACCAACTTCTTCACGTCTTTTGATCTCCTTGCGCGACATCTCTTCCTTCTCGCGGATCGACAGTTGTAATTTGGTCATGTGGGCCGTCAATTGTTTGTGAATCGCATCTTGAACGCGTTTCATCAGCGGCTATTTGTGTTCCCCAAAATACCATTTACGACGTATGAATGAGTTACGAGACAGACAGACATGCATTTGAAGTAGAGCATTCAGTCATCTTTCGAATCAAGCCACAGATATCTGTATGGTTGCAGGACTATGCTATCAAGAACCAAACAAGTAACAACTTACATGCGATGCATCCATCAACGCAGCATCCTCCTCTTCAACTTCCTCAACACCTTGCAACATCAAGGTAGACCGATCGTTTTCAGTTTCGATTCCCTGGCTTTGGGTCATATTCAAGTTGATAGCAGAAGCCGCCTGCCCATCGCCGTCCAGCGACTGCGACAGGGCATTATCGTCCGCATCGGGTTCCAGAAGTTGACCTTGCATACGCGACTGAATCTGATCAACAATCGAGTCGCCTCGAACAAGCGCGAAATCGTCCGTGTATGGGTTGGGCAAGAGCGAGCGTTGTTGAGAACTCGGCTGGCTTTCTGTGGATTCTATCGGTCCGTCGTCTGCGGCAGACACATAGGCTGGCTGTAACTGTTTCTTGGGTAGTGCTGGGAGATTCGATGTGTCTTGGATTCTGCTGGCTGCTATTGACGCGTCGCTCCCATTCATGTTGTTGTTGTTGTTGTTGTTGTTGTTGTCTTGGTTGTTGGCCGCGTCGGTTGCTTCGCCATCACTGTGAATGCTGGGTGGGACTGAATCAGACCCCGCATTCTCGATACCCTGCTGCCCTGCATCTGCATCATATTCCTGGTCGTGTTCGTCGGCATCCGCGCCATCCTGCTCGCGATGTGACAGATTGTTTTGGGAATCGCTTGGTTCGCTCATTGTCTGCGACGATGCAATTGGAGTTGTGATTGCGGCAAAGTCGAAAGAATTCGCTGAATTCGTATTTGCGACTTTTCGACTGCTGATTACTATTCATTTCATTTCTTATCGGTCATGCAAGCAGAAAGAGGATCATTCGAGGAATATGACGGCCTGCTTTCAGCCTACAGCTTTTGTGCAGGCTTCATGGACTTTTGGATCCAGTCGCGGCTCTTGTTGCCCTGTTCGATCGCAAGCTGCTCGTCAATCTTGAATCCATCTTCAATCAGGGTTGATGGAGTAGGAACACTGAAACCGCGCTTGACAGCCTCTCGAGCACCATTGCGATGCAGCCACTTCTCGACATGGGGAACAGTCTCGAGACTCAGGCCGGGATAGGCATACGAGGCGGCCCAGGGGAACGAGGCAATATCAGCGATGGAGTATTCGCCAACAAGATATTCGCGGCCATCAGACAGCTGGCGCTCGAGCACTTGGAGCAGACGCAGGCTTTCGTCTCTGTAGCGGTTGATGGCATACGGGATCTGTTCTGGAGCATAACGCGTGAAGTGGTTGGCTTGGCCCTATGAACCAGTCAGTCAGTCGATTAATCCGTCAGTCAGTTATGCATTGATTGCCAGATCTCATCTGTGTCCAAACCACAAACGCCTTGATTGCATATCGCTCTCACCATCATGGGACCAAGACCGCCCATCTGCCACATGACCCACTGAATAGCCTCGCTGCGCTTATCAGCATCAGCGGGAAGGATCTTGTGCTCGGGATCGTAGTGCTCGGCAAGATACAGGAGAATGGCACCCGACTCAAAGACAGCAAAGTTGTTGCGCTTGCCGTCAACAATCGCCGGAATGCGGCCATTGGGGTTGATCTTGAGGAACCACTCTATTGCACAGCGTCCAAGTATCAGAGCAGCAGCAACAGCAGTAGTACCGGTAATAGCGTATATATTCATGAGTGTCAGCGAAATGCAAGCGGATAAACACATAATGACGACAGTCGGAAAAACTCGAGCTTTAACCTTCTTTCTGCTCCATCGAGTTGAATGAGATGGAGTGGGTCTTGTACTTGAGCCCGAGCTCCTCAAGAGCGATAGAGACCTTTCGGCCATTGGGAGTTCCTGTTTACATCGACCGCAGCATCAGTCACAAAGTCGCTAGCCCGTCAGCCATCGCGGATCGATCGCAGGCTCATCAGGTTTATGCGGATCACGACATCGTCACACGATCTTCCGCCATTCCAGCACAAGAGCCGCTGATGTAGCCGATACGGCAGCACGACGGTCCATCAACGCAGAGGAGATTAAAGCAGTCAAGATGACTAACCAACAGTGTACAGGACAATCTCTCCGTCAGGGTTGGTGGG
Source organism: Homolaphlyctis polyrhiza JEL 142 (assembly GCA_000235945.1). Classification (NCBI taxonomy): domain Eukaryota; kingdom Fungi; phylum Chytridiomycota; class Chytridiomycetes; order Rhizophydiales; genus Homolaphlyctis; species Homolaphlyctis polyrhiza. The sequence goes on from AFSM01012230.1 coordinate 21,243, forward strand.
TGCTCCAGTCATGGTTGCGATTGCTGTGATGATAGTTGGATGGAAAGCGAAATAGAGATCTCGGAATTAACTTGGATCGTCGGCGCTCTCAGGAAACTCGTCAGTGCGTTATCATCGTTAGCGATGCTGTCGATGGCAACTCATGCGTGGTTTACAATCAACAAGTGGTCTGCATTTGTGGAAACTGCGTCCCAGATGCATTGAATATCACTTGCAGATTAGTATTTCAAGCAATCGTTGCCGATCGACTGGACCATTGATTGTGGATGTCGCAATCTATGCATAGCTGTCGCTGACAAGATCATTGCTTGAGTGTGCCACTTCACTTTTAGTATTGCTTTCAGACTGGTCGACACACACCACATACACAACATCACAACACGATCAGCCAAGATATCGAACGCAATGATGGATTCTTGCTCAAATGACATGCTGCATGAACAAGATGGGATTGCGACAATGCTGCCAGATGTTGTGTGGAGCGAGCAACATAAGTCACAG
>JH393162.1:0-19258 GCA_000235945.1 Homolaphlyctis polyrhiza JEL 142
CCTACAAATGTTCGTCAAGCACTCGCAGTCAATACGACGCGCAGTTGTAGCGGCTTACCATGCGGCTGAAATGACCTTGCGTAAAATAGTGCAAGTGTTTGGTGTTGCATTGCAGACCATCTACAGGTGGGTCAAGCAGCAGCAGCAGCAGCAGCAACCCATTCACCGCTGCAAGGTTGTCCTCGACGGCAACGATCGCCTCTCTGGTGGTAGCAGCAGTGATGGTGTGGGCATACTCAAACCCTGGGCTTTGCGCCATTGCCAGACGTGCAATCGCTTGTGGGATCGCGATCGCAACGCGTGCCCGAACCTGCTGGCGCGCGTACGGTGGCTGCTGTGGCAACCCAACGTCGGTCGTCGCCTGGACGGTCCTGCCTATTAACGTCGGCAGCCGCCACGTGCACCACCAATTCAAACTCTCACTCAAGCACCACTCGACACTCGACCCCGCGGAGGCATGAACCCTTCTCGCGAATGAATTGTACGCAAGTCATCATGATGATGCGTGGATGCGTGCCTTTTATCGTTTGAATGCTAATTGAATGTGCTGGTGGCTTGTTCTCTGGTTCCTTGGTGTTAGCTGTAACAAAGCCAAGCACAATCCTCCTGACTTTGTCCTGTCAATGAACCGCAAAGTAGCCACATACTTTGCTTCACTGCGGACAGATACGGCAGCATGCTGTATCCAACATGTCCTAAATACAGAAACAACCGCGAGTACAAGAGTACACACGAAGAGCAAGGTTATACCAGCCGTTCGACTTGCCAGCCGTTCTCAGGAAGCGAATATCCAGGCTTCTTGCAACACAGACTTGTTCAACTTCAGCACCAATGTTTCGTGCACTCGTCCGCTCGGCGATAGCTGCCAATGGCACGAGAGGCTGCCTGCCTTTGAATGCACCAAAGCTGCTCTCTTGCGAGCAGCCTATCAGCGAATACGGCTTTAAAACCATGCTATCGCTTGGCTTTCGCCAAATGTCAACCGTCAAGCAAGGCTCTTCTGGATCAGCAACAGTCACAGCAGCTCCACCGTCAGAGATCTCGCCTCTCTTCCAAGCTGCCTTGCAGGAGGCTCGCACTGGCCAGTCCTCTGTAGCCGTCGCTGCCACAAACCCCCTATCGATGGCCTCTGCCATCAATGACGCACAGGCGCTGGGCACACGGGAAGCCATCTTCCAAGCACGAGCAGAGGCCGCAAAATCGCTGCCTTCCTTCAGAACAGGAAATATGCGAGTGTCGCCGCAGAAACTCAACCATCTGGCTCGTCTTATTCGCGGCAGGACAATCAGCGATGCCAAGAGCCAGATGCAGTTTACGCTGAAACGGCGAGGTGTGACGGTCGCTGCGCTCCTGCGCCGAGTTGCAGCCGCTCTTCGACACAATTACAAGCTGGATCCCGACCATTTTATTGTTCAGCAGGCATTTGTTGGAAAAGGCACATACCTCAAGCGCATCCGTATTCATGCTCGTGGCCGCTTTGGTGTGATGCATCATCCATATGCTCATCTTAAGATCATCCTTGGTCCGCGCAAGCCAGACGGAACACCGCTGGAGGATGAAATGGAAAAGGTTGCGTTTTTGCTACGGAAGCGCAAGCTGTTCACAAATGTGCACGACTCCAAGCCCATCCAATGGCTGCACCCTCCATGGAGCAGAAAGCCCTGGAAGTACGTGCGTTCGGCCAAATGGACGAATCCAGACGCCGTGCTTGCAAAGAAATAAACTCTATCGTTTGTGAATTTCATTTTTCTGTCAGGCGATGCTCTGGAAGCAGCTTGCCAAAAATAAGCCGAGCTTTTGCCAGCAGCTCATCATCGGCATAGTAGTTGTGTGCGTCTACAGACGATCGATCCAGGGAGTCGCTACTATCGGCAAACTGCTGCAGCCAAATTGTCGCAAGGTCTTCTCGCGAGGAAAATCTCTGTAATCCAGACTGCGCACCACCACTGAATGCAGATGCAGATCCAGATCCAGATCCTGAAGCTGAAGCAGAAGCAGCGCCAGCGCTCGCCAAGCCACCAGTGTCATCATGTTCATCGCGTCGGTCTGAGCGCTTCAAGATATTCTTGAGGATCCCACCCCGCTGCTTTTTGGATTTCGCTTGCTCGCCCATAGGAGGTTGCTGTCCAAGTTTAACCTGTTGTTGCTCAAAGGCCATGTCACTGTCATCGATCGACGCGACCGCAGAGGACAGGGTATTTGTGTTCCCAGTCTCATTCTGGTGAGCGCTTGCCATTTTGCGCTTCTGGAAAAGCTTTTCGCGAACAAGTGCACCAGTATTCGCAAGGGCGGCACGCATGGCGTCTGGATCGATATCAAGGCGCAAGAATCATAGCTACATTAGCTTCCATTTAAGAGATATCACACATAAGCGAACATACAGACTTGCAAAGACACACCTTTCTTGATGGCGCTAACAAAGTCGTACCACGTCCACGTCTTGTTCCGATATTCCAGAGTAGGCAAATAGAATTCAAACATATGCAGATCCTCAAAGTTCTTCTCCTTTGGACCTCGATACGTCAGGCTATGCAAAACGCTGGGAACCTTGATATAGATGAACGAGTGGCTTTCTGATGCACGCGTTTGCATTTGCTTCAGCTCTGTCATTTGAGCTTGGGCTCCTAAACGCTGAAGCTTGCCGCTTGGAGAGGGTGCAGATTCGTCTGTTCCTGAACGCCCGCGTCGTGATATAAAGCTTGATTCTGACGAGTCGGTGGAGTGCAACAGGTTTGGATAGCGCCGGTGCTGTCGAGTAGTAGATTCATCGATAGGCGTCACTGGCCGCGATGGCGAGGGAGATATCGAAAGGTTAGAGTCAGGGACAGCGGCCTGTGTCGAGGATGTTGAATAGAGAGCGACTCCACTGCTAGATCCGGTCGCTGCTGCTGCTGCTGCTGCTGCTGCCGCTCCTGCATTTGATCCACCCTTTTTATCAGGAAAGACATATCGCATGAGCTGTTTGCCAACTTCGTATGTAAGCTGGATCGAAAGCGGAAACATGTTGATTTCAAAGTGATCAACTACTTGGATTCCAGCAACAGGAGGCATCTCACGCGAATATACTCGCAGCATTTTGTTGCGTTTGAAGTCAATTGGATGCAGAGAGGGAATATAAGGAGAAACAACGTTGGGAAACAGCGCCTGTGTCTGAAGATTGTCGACCTGGAGCGTATCAATCTCAAGGATATACACCGTTGACTGGTCCTCTCGATGCGTCCATGCAATATAAGGGTTTGTCAGAGTCCAGCGTAGAAAGGGTTCGCCAGAGTCTAACAGCATCTTCCATTCAAGCTTGTTGATCGCCAGATAGAGCTGATATGCAATGTTTTCTGATTTTCTTCTTCGCTCAATTTGCTGCAGACCCTTGAGTGCTTCCATCAATATGTGCAGCTCGTCACGGCCTTGTTTCCAGAGTTGCTGCATCTCGCTACGCTTGGCCGCAGTTTGCGGGCGAGAAAGCGATCGAATCAGCGAGCCAGTATGCCGAATCTTGTCCTGTAATGTAAGAACCATTGACTGGATCTGGTGCAGGTCTTTGTAGCAGTGAGGCAGAAAGAAAGCGAGAGTGAGAGTGAGAGAAACCACACATTAGCCACAATCAGCGTATATCCTGAACACTAACTAAAAACATAGTCAAGCGAATCAGAACAGACCAGGAAGCTGTTCCAGTGCAATTAGCATTTTCTTGAGTCGCTCAGTTCGCTTGCCCTTTGCGGGATCCTTATAAACTAGAAGCGAAGAGATAATACGATGGACAAGCATATATTGAGCAGAGTTGACGGCGATACTAAATCGCGGTAAGCAGATTGCGTGTCGATCAGACTGATCTGTATGGATGCGTGCACTGCGCGTGAAATACAGCGGATTCGCCTTATCTGCATGGAAGCTGGCGGATGCATGTTCGACAATTCGCACAAACCGCGTATCCGCCAAACTGGTGTCAAGGAAGCATTCGAGTGGAACCCAGGCCGAATTGGCAAGAGAACGATCATGCCAGGCTTGGCCAGGATGGGAATCGCGTGAGCTTTGAGGTGACGCTGTATCCTGCTGCTGATGGGCGAAAAACTGTGCTTCATGCACTTTAAGAACAGTGCGATACTTTACAATAGTGTCATTGCGATCTTTATCATCGTATCCCTCGCGTGCGGCGGCGGCGATTTGGTCAAGCACAACCACGGACAGAAACTCTGTTCCTGTTGATGCAACGATCACAGATTGTACTACGTTAGGATCAGCTGCACTTGCAACCTCAAAGCTAACCTGTGGGTTGATAAGCGTTATAATATAGTCGCTTTCGATGATGTGGCCCTCGGGTATGTAGTCTGGAGAGCTGGTATCACTCGAAGCCTGGTATCGGTATACCTTGCGTGATCTCGTCGAGATTTCTGGATCAGCGTGCAGCGGTGTAGAGTATTGCACATCATAGTCAAACTCGGCATCTGTTTCGTTTGGAATATGTACATGAATGCCAAGTTGTAGGTCATGAAGCAGTTGATCAAGCATTTCAGCGACGTTGGGCGATGCAGATGTTGGTGAGGATTGGAATGAGTGGGATCTAGCCGCAGGTTCTGGATCGACACTGCCGGTGGAAGCTCGCTCGCTACTGCGAAAATCTGAAGTTGATTCCGAAGCTGGCTGCGATGATTCACGGTGCTGATTTCCAACGAGCTGGACAAGTTCCGATACAACCTTGGCTGCTGCATTTGACATACAGTATTTAAGCGCAAAGTTTTTGGTCTGCAGATCCACAAGCTTGAATACGACATTGCGAACTGGTACGTTCCACAAGAAACAAACATTGTGAAACACATACTGCTGCTTAAATATGCTGGAGTCGGATAGGAAGCTGTCTTGATCGGATGTTGTGAAATCAACTGTGTTAAACCAACAGGACAGCCTCACAAAGTCAGATATTGAACGTACACCTGTGTATTTGCATGCAGGAGCTCTGACATCTTACCAAATGCCAGCGTCTCGGTCAGTTCCTTGATATTGTCTTGGATCAATGCACGTTTTTCATACAGATGGGTCAGCTGATCGATCAATGCCGCAGACTCCTTTTGAAGCGAAGTGTCAAAGAAAACAGCCATTCGGGATTCGAGGTCTTTTTGCTCTTCCTTCAGATTCCAAATTATCGCTTCGATTTCGCGCTGTCTGGTTTTGAGCAGCGAGAGCTGTTCGCGGTGAATCTCTGATCGTTCAACAAACATAGAAGCCCGTCAAGTCTTGTCCAAAAAAAGGATAATACTGCATCGATAAAAATCCAAACCTTTTTCATGTTCGCGATTCTCATCGTTTGTGCCCCGACGAAAGTAGATTATGCGTGGACTCCAAGCAAAGGGTGTGAGCTTTATCAAGGAGAAATCGCTTGTATAATAAACGTCCTCGACAAAAATCCATTCATCTCGATAACCAGGATTACTCATTGAGTCGTCGTCAAATTCATTGGCGGCAGTGTTGGTAGGGCCAGCAGATCGCACTGACGACGTATCTTGCGGCTGAGTCTGAAGTGATTTGAATGAAAGTGCGCAGCACTCTATGCTAACAAAGCTGATCTGGCTCTTCTCCAGAGCCCATCGATACACTGGTCGACGCGATATGGTTGAATCTCGCTCTGCAAGTTGGCGCAAACGATGTTGCCTGAGGAATACGTCGGATTCCATGTGGGTTGCGCGAGCACGCAGACCAACGCCGCCTGAAAGATCCTCAAACTCTGAAATAAAGCTCAACACAAGTGGCTGGAGTGAAGTGACAATACGAACTGTTCCAATCATACGACTAAGCTTTGGTTTATGACCTAGAGCAGTGTTTGCGACGGCTGAACGGTAAAAGGCAGCCCTGGTTCGAACTGGCATGCTTGTTAGCACCGATTGGTAAATCATTGCAAGAATCTGCAGCTGATTGAGAGAAGACGAGCTGAGAGACAGATAGTTGTTTGGAACCACTAGTCCCGAGAAAAAGGGCATTGGTGAAGTCACATTGATAGTCACATGCATCGACGACGATCGGAATCCGAAAAATGAATCCCAAATCTGCATATACACGAAACGCGATAATCATGGTTCATAGGATGCACAAGTATTGAATATGCGCTCTGGTGAGATTGGACATATTCTGGAATGCATAGTCAGACAACTTTGGTGGCTTACCTTGCCAAAATTAGGTGTCTGGCAGAACTCTGGAGAGCGTAGCATGATTTCGGAATGTGCCTTCCATGGAGGCACTTCGATGGGTTGGTTTATCAGGTCATCAGACGGCTGGAATGTCATAAATTGTACGCCAATCGTGATCCTGATACCGCCTTTAAGTTTGGCAACAAGATCATCGAGACGCGACGCATACTCGTAACCAGTAGTTTGTCCGTGCGGCAGTGACATTCGAACTTCGCCTGCCTCTAAAGTCACAATATTATCAGAATCTGGCGCACCTATGACAAAGGAAACTCCGCCTGCAAATGAAAGATCGACACCATCCATGCCAATCGTTTTATCCGGATCATAGGATGGGCTGTTGGAGCCTAGAATGTGGAGACGAAGCTCGCCACCGCCAGATATTTTGAGTGAGTTTTGGCCATGTAGCATCAGCCGCATCTTGTCCCACCAACCAATAAGCGGACTTGGATCTACGTTGGGTTTGGTGAACGATTCAATCACAGCGCTGACATCAGCAAGACACGGCTCAAGTGAAGAGCCATAGCAGGCACGGATCACGGATGCGCATGTTATTGAAGTGGACGTCTGAAGGTAAATCTTTGGCAGGTTTACGGTGCGAGAGATGACGATCGGATTGGAAACGACATTCTTAAATGGCATCATAATCGTGCGTCGCGTTTCAGAGGGTAGCAGGGGTTCGGCAACAACGAGCAGGCCAGTGGTGCGCCATGTACGAAGTTTTGGCGATGACTCTGGTACCTGCAGAAGCGAATGCGGACACTCGCGCAGGCGAATATCAACTGACTGTAGCTCGATGGTTAGATCTCTGGCGAACAGATCATCGTACACAGTGTCTGGCGGTGTACTAGGGTCAATAATGTGTAGAGTCTCTTCGATTGTGTCGGATAGTAGTGTTGGTACGGAGAGCACGACGGAAACATTATTCAGGACGGCCCACAGAAGTTGATCAAAGTCCGCCATGTGCTGCTCCTGGTCCTTCTTCTTGGCAGCATGCATCGCCTCAATGAACTTTTTAGAGTTGTACTCGTGCAGCAATATTCGAGCCTTTGCCATGACTTCCTCAGACCTACAACATAGAATTGCTCAAGGGTTAGACATTCAGGATTAGGGCCAAAGTACGCTGCAAAACAGAAGCTGCGTGGTACTTGCGTGTCTGAGCTAGCATCGTTGGGCTTCTGTGAAAACGATCGCTCTCTTGCCAGCCGAAGCAGATTTTGCTCGTAGCCCACACGATAGTTAAAAGCCAACTGAGCAACAAACGGATCGTCTTGAAAGTGCACATGGCATACATCGACTCGGACTTTGATCTCTGGTATTGTTTCGGCGCTAACAGTTGTTGTGTTGGAAGCTGAAGAGTTGCCAAATGGTCTGCCGAATGAGTTCATTGCGAGCGCCTTGAGACCACGATAGAGATTGATGCCGTTTTCTACAATATCTGACATCTCAAAGCCGTACGGCGCAACAAGATTCGCCATGGCGACGCCGACATAGAATTTCTGACCGACATCCCTAAAGGATGGCGAAAACGACACGTCAATATCAGTGGCGCTGGCTATCGTTTGGAAACTATTACGGTTGGTGACAAACGCTTCAGCGACGAGAAGCTTTGCAGTAACACCGAGAATACCGCCATCCTGAAGCGACACAAGGACGTCATCAATGGCACCTCGAAGCTGAACATGGCTCGGAAGCTCAATACTGACATTCGCTTGCTGGATTGACAGTTTGAGAAATGTGGCAAGCGACGCGACATCCGATGGAGCTACCCTGAGTTCGCGGCCATGCGGGGTGAAAATGGCAGCGATTTTGACGATTCCGACTAATGAGCGAATGCCAATGGCAGCATCGTCAAGTATGAAGTCTATCTTGACTGGATTGGCTTGTGCCTGGATAGGGAGCAGTTGATCAGATGAACTAGGCGTGGCACTGATGTTTTTGATAACGAGAATAGGATGAAGCAGATCTGTGCGCGACTCTATTTTATCGACTCCTTGAAATTCAGAAAAAGATGCAACCAAAGCCGAATCGACAGTGGCAATGGATGAAGATAAGTCGAAATCAGAACCGTTGGCATTGCGATAAATAGATGTGATAACGCCAATTGATTCCATCTTTGCAAAAACACCACTGTTGCCAATATCGCCGACCAAGATTGCTCGTATCGAGCGAATAGCCAGATTGGACGAGAATAGAATATCAACGTGATCTAGAGCAGGCGGGAACGATCTAGACTTGTGTCTTGGCTGATTTTGTAAGACTGCACGGTCGTCAATCAAAGAACGCACAATGACTGCAGCTGCAAAGTAATCTATCGATGATCCAGCCGAGAGATGTGAGAGATCCAAGACAACAGACGTAACATTCAATGCGAGATGAAGTTTTGCCGTACGATCTGTCAGGAGCATCGATATATCGACAGATACTTGATCACAATCAAAAAGCGTATCGCATGCTTTCCAGCTACTACGATCTCCAAGATCACGCACATAAACAGGAGTGGCGAGCACCTGTAATTGTTCAATGATAAGTCGCGACGACTTGGTTGAAATATTTGGCAGCTGTTCGATTCCGGTCTTCAAACTATCTGTCGTCTTTGCAGGCCACGAGGCATCGATCTCAGCTTCGAATGCTGCCGTTTTGATCCCAGCAGCAAGCAAAAGAGACTGATCTGTGTCGTTAGACTTTACTGTTCGCACAGAATCTACTTTTGGTATGTGCACTCCTGCGACTATATCAATAAGATTGATGCTGAGTTTGAGAGTGATTTGCGTTATTTGGAATGCTGACATCAAAGACGCAACGATATTCAGAGCGCTCGGACGATAATGTGGGACTTGTGGAGCAGTTGGCATCGATTTTGCTCGGCTCACTGTTGCTGAAATAAGCGACGCAAATTTGATGAGATCCATCAGTAATGTTACGTATGGTGACGCCATTTTGACATTGAGTGTCGCGAGCAGTGCGTCGCTATTGTCCACAGCGCCGACTTCTGTTTCAAGGTCAATGGCAGTACAAGAAGCTACATGAACAGCGTCATTGTTCCGAATAAGTTCAGCACGCATGGTTCGTAATGAGAGTTTTGCTGCCATGCGCGGTGGCGCAGATGGCGCGCCTAGCGAGTCTTTTTCGAGCTCCATGGATACTATGATTGCAGAAAATGAGATCATGAGTGACGATCGTTGCTGTTGTGGATTTGGAAGCGATTTAGTTTGATCAAGAGCCTCGCCGTTGGGATCTGGAGAGATTATGATGCTTGGTTGATGGATCTCGAATGAAACCCGTGGTGATAGTGTCGACGCAAGATCGAGGATAGCCAAAACAAGGCTTTCAGCTTTCAGTTGCTTCGAAGCAAGATCTGGTTTTGCTTGAGGCGCAGTAGAAGTAGTCGTTGGCTTTAGGATCTTCAGCATGTCCATGAGTTGTATCGCATGGATTTCCGGTTTATCGATATTCACGCAAGCTACAACTGAGCTATTCCATGATGACTTTGGTATCGCTACGGCAACAGTCGAAGGATTGCTTAGACAAAGAACAGTAGTTTCGGCTGCATTTGATGCTGGATTGAAACTTGTGAGCCTCGCTGACGATATCTCAAGCTTGAGCTCGAGGTTGCAGCGAGATGAGAGAGGGATCGCACCCGAGTCTGTGAACCGCGCGAGGCAGCTTGCAGGCGAGTGAGCAACGACAGAGAATAGCGCGAGATCCTGGACAAATAGCTCTCCGACGACACAGTCGCCCTTGTAAACTCTGATCCGGATGCGTGTAAGCTTAACTGAGAGCAACGAGATGGCGGTCTGGACAAATGAATTGTTGATTCGCTGCCATAGCAGTTGAAGTTCGACGACAGGTGAGCGCCGGTGCGAGACAGCAGGAGGCTGCAGATGCGACTGAGCAGTAGAGGCAGCATCAGCAGCGGCTTGTGAAAGTTCTAGTTCGAGCGTAGCGTCGCTGACGAACAGACGCGGCCAGTGCGGCCATTGCAGCCATTGCGGCTCTGTGGGCGAGTGCGATTGTGATTGTGATTGTGACGATGGCCACAGCTCGAATCCAAGCACAGCAACGCTTGCGCTTCGCAGGACAAGGCCAGACGCAGATAGGGGCAGACGCCGCACGAGGCGCAGGCGCAGGATGCGCAAGAGACCGAAGCCAGCAATGCGCAGACCGAGCAGCCACAGCGCAGCGCACAGCACAGCGGCGCACACACTCAGCCATGCGCACAGCCACAGCGACAGCCCCAGCATCGCCATCATTCAATGATCAAAGAATGTTGCGTTTGCGTTTGTGTTTTTGTGCGAGATGTGGCAACATCCGTTTGGCCCAATCCCTGGCTGCGATCTAAGCTCGGTGCAATGTCCACCGCATTTCTCTGAAGAACATCACTCGTCGACTGTGACTGTTGCCATAAATGTGACTGTGATCGATCATGGGCTAACAAGTTGAACAGCTGGTGTAACCTTGCTCTTCGTGTGTACTCTTGTACTTGTGGTTGTTTCTGTATTTAGAACATGTTGGATACAGCATGCTGCCGTATCTGTCCGCAGTGAGGCAAAGTATGTGGCTACTTTGCGGTTTATTGACAGGACAAAGTCAGGAGGATGTGCTTGGCTTCATTGCGACAGCAGAGTTTTAATAAGATCGTCCAGTGGTGCAAGCTCCTTCTTGTCCACCAGAGAAAACTCGTTGATGAAAAACACAAAATGCTTAAAACTAGATAATGACGACCCTGCTTCAGCTTATTTTGAGACCATTTGTGAATAGATGTCTCATCGTTTACACTTACCTTGTGTTGAGGTGGGCATCAGCTCCGAGATCTTTGAAGCTTTGGAAATGCGAGTGATATATATGGGCATAAACGCGAAATAGTCTCTTCATGATTGTCTTGATGGTTGCTGGGAATGTCTTTGCGAATGGGACCCCGAGACGGGTTGGGAATATGGTTTCATCATCGAGCTGCGACTGTACTATAGCATGCCAAAACACAAACAGTCTCAATGATCTTGCGAGAGCTCTACGATGCATGTAGGCAGGTTTCTGTCTGGATCTATAAATGCAGCCTGTGATGCATCACAACGTTCTCACCCCAGGTCATCATGTAGTCGACATATTCAGGAGCAGAAACTTTAACAGGCTTCTTAAACTGCACACCGTCGCACCAGTGATACTCGTATTTTGCGCCTGCAGACATGACAGGGCACTGTTGTGGCGTGCAGAACTCTGTGACGGTGCCGTAAAGCAAGTTGATCTGATTGAAGAAGTCTACTGTGTTGACAGCGAGCCATTCCGGCTCATCCTCGCCTTCCGGCAACTTGACTGCTAGCCTCATATTCCCAGATCCAAGCGTCGCTTCCGCATACTTTTTTAGCTCAGCCTGCTTCGACCCCTCTGGAATATATCTCTTTGGTTTAAAGGTTTTGTTCTGGATAACAAGTGTGGAGCAACAGATGTCCACTTCAACAGTCAGAACACAGGCTTCTCGAGAATATATTATAAGAAAGAGTGGAGAGTTGGACATGCGAAACATGGAATCTAGGCATAGTCTGAGATCCTGAAACTTGCGTTGTTGAGGCCAAAGAAGCTCATTGCTGCTGTTGCTGTTGTTTGTTGCTGCTGCTGCTTGTTGTTGTTGTTGTTGTGACTTTTGCGAAAGCCGTGAGATTTCCATGTCAGATGCACAAAACTGGTGGGCAGCCGACTCCAAATGCGATCCACAATCCAGTGTTATGCAGCGCATTACATGCGTCTCGCTACTGAGCATCTATGCCGCTGGCGTTACTAACAACTGCATGCTCCAACTCTCCAGCACCAGTAGCGCTTGCGAGTCGGACCAACACCGCAATTCCAGATAGTCCGACAACTCACAGCGTCGCTGCCTTGTCAATAACATCGTCCACAACCGCCGAGTTGCCCATGTCGTTGTCACCCCACTTATCTACAAGCAATGAGGCGCTATCGCCCATTGCTGGCAAGACTGGCTGGGGTGGGCCTCCAGTCAGCAGAGCGAAACGTGGCGGAGCGACGACAATCGACTCCGAGCGCGTCGAGCGAATTGCTTTGCTCATCCGACAGCACAAGGACATTCACGTCGACAAGTCGACAGGTGTCGCCGCGATACCAGCTCGAGGCGCTTCTGCTTCGGCAGCACTTGGCGATACAGACCTCTCCGGCAACTCAAGAACAGCTTCTGGCAGATCAACTGAGCAACGGCAGGTCGTTGCTACGGGGACTCCACCAGAGATCGAAGGAAATACACACCAGGCAGCAGTGCCGTCATTTGTCGTAGACCATCCAGATAGCAAGATTAAGCAACGACCTTTTGTTCAGTTTCAGGATGGCCAGCATAATAACGATACAACACGAGAGCTTCTTTCTGCTTTTGATATCAGTTCTGCACGATCTGTACAGAGTTCGTTAGAGTCATCGCCTGCTCATGGCAATGATTCAGAGTCCCCTGCCGAGACGTCCATATCCGATGAGATCCCAGATACCTCCCAAAGTGTGCTGCCTGTATCTACAGATGCACATAGAAGCTACAAGGAGCGTGATCCTGTGGAAGTGGGTAGAATGCTGTTCGAAGGCACTCTGCCAAAATGCAAACCTAATGGCGTCTCACTCATCATCGGCAAAGGGTGAGATGCTACGATGAGATATCGCTATACGTTATGACTGAACCACATGCATCTCAAACGCTGATGACGACAAACCAAACTATAATTGCTTTGCTTTTACTCAGAGATGAATACCATAACGTAGTTTTAATCAGCTATATGGACTGCTTTGACTTTGCTCAAATTGGACTGGACGAAGCTTTTCGGTACGACTAATTTAATCATTCGAAAAGAGGCACTCGTCAGATTAGCAGTATGCGCTTTACTGACTTTCTCTTGCGATAATATAGGCGGATGTGTAAAAAGTTGTACCTTGCTGGTGAAACTCAGATGGTCGATCGCATTTTGTATCAGTTTTCGCGACGATACTGGGATTGCAATCCGCAATCTCAACCCATGTATCGCAGCATCGGTAGGCTTTGCTTTCAAACTGCAAAGGTGTATTCGTTATACTAACAGTCTTTCTCGTAGACATTGTGTACGGCATCCTGTTTTCGATTGTCTTGCTCAATACCGATCTTCATATTGTCAACGTTGGCGCAAACTACAGCAAGCGAATGCCTCGCAAAACATTCCTTAAAAACACTATGGAACTGATCGATACCATGATCGAAAAGGATGAGAAAATCAAAGAAGAGGTTGCTCTGAATGCTGACTCGGTCAAAAAATGGAAAAAAGAAATGGATACTATACTAAGGGTAATTGTTCTATACGTGACCTTTTTATTGACTTGTAGTTTATTCAGCTTAACTGAGCCGTGCTGTTTATTGCCTTGGTTTGTTTGATATCTTAGGATTTATATGCATCCGTTTCCAACAATCGCATCATCCAGACATCGATTGCACCTGAAACGCCGGAAGACACTGACGAACTTGCGTTGCCTTCAACATCGCCAAAACTTGGACGTGATGGATCGAACTGGTCGTTATCCTCGATTCAGTCAACTGGTTCGGACTTTTTACCTCAAGAAAAAGATCGCGCTGTATTTTCAAACAGCGGAATCATGTTCCGAAAGAAACCAGGCGGAGCAAGTGATAAGTCGAGTCTTATGGGAATATTACGGGCGGCGACCGAGTCAGCGTCGCAGCTTACGGGATCAGCTACAGACACGACGCCAAACCAATCATCGGAAGTGATTGTTATTGATGACCCTCGTAGTCGAATGGCTGGAAGCCTGATGGAGGGGCTTTTGATTCGAAAGCACCTATTTGAGCGAGGCGAAGTTCGGGCAAAGAATCGGAGATGGAGCAAACTGTGGTGCATGATCCGTCATAGTCAAGAACATGGTGTTGAACTTGTCATGTATAAGCCTGTAATGGTGCGCGAATCTGATGCGTTCGATGACTCTGAGCTCTCTGAGGAGTCCACATCGCGCGAAATGGTTACTGCTGGCCCTCCGACTCAAGCTTCATTAAGCTCCATTACGCCACCTCACTCAATGGTTGAGCCGCACTCATCAAAACATCTCAGTCTGGATCCATCAATATTAGCATTATCGCTTGCTGGGCGAACGCGTTCCGATACTGTGCATTCCAGCAATGGCCGCCGCTCCAACATTGTATCTTCCAACAGCGACCGTCGTCTGAGCGTTGACACGGCCCAGAATCCGACAACGGCGTCCTGTGAACCAAGGCAGATCAAGCTCAGTCGGCAGGACCCAGAGGTCTTCTCGCTGCTGCATGCATACTGCAGCGCGCTTCAAATCGCATATGCACAATCACGGCCGCATGTTCTTACCCTCAAGCTTGCAAATGCAAACGAGTTTCTCTTCCAGGCTCCATCGGCTGCAATACTAATGGAGTGGGTGCGATGTATTAACTATTGGGCAGGACGCAAGAGCAAAGAGCCAATGCGCGGGGCAATCAGCAGCATGGAATACGGCTGGACATGGATCGTGTGGGAACGCAAGGCCAGGGAAGCAGATGATCCGACATTGGGATCCGACGACCGAACAAGCCCTCTCTACTATTTTCAAAACTTTATGCTTCGTGGAAATTCGGCCGACGCAGGCGCACGCACCACTGCAGATGCCAGTAGCCCGCCAAAGAGTAGCAACGCCAGCGTACGGAGTATGCCCATGACAGGCAGCGATGGATCGTCAACAGTATCCACAAGCACCACAGCAGCAGCTAAGCCAGCTGTAAAGAAGGCAAAGCCAAAGATGAAGATATCGGAATGGTTTGCACCAAGCGGAGGCCAGATTGTCAGCCAACTCAGCGAGGTATGCTTTTAGAAGTGTTAAAGTCCAGTAGCATGGCAATCGTAGCTGATCATTAAGAAATGGAATTGCAACATGTGCTGCAACTTTAGGAGGCGCAGCTCGCAGCAATGCAGAAGCAGGTGGAGATCATCAAGAACGAGATCCTTGAACACCTTAGCTTTAAAGAGCCAATGGAGAAATATGTAGGTTGCATCAGCTGACAGCTCAGCATTCTCACAAAGCGACTGACCACCCTGTGCCTGCAGTTTGCGGATTCAGCAAGCGCGCACAGTCGAGCCTTTACCAACTGGAATAGACGGCTTCGATACCTGGAGCTTGAGCTGCAGAAATTCTCGACGTATATCCGAGCGTTATCCGACGCGCATCCTCAGAGCCTGCCATCAGCCAACCTGTCCGAGATGGGTACATTCGACGCGATTTCTGCGCAATTGAGACAAGCAGACGAGGATAGAGATCAACAGAATCTACTTTCTAGTAGCAGTGCCTCGGGTGTTCCTTCTTCATTTAGCTCAAGTGGAGGATTTGGACGAGGGCTTGGTGCTATTGATGAAGGCTCGCCGTCGCCAAAATAAATATCGCAATGTCAGCCTGGACCGACTCGCGGGATGTCGTGATGCTCAGAGAGGGATTCAAGATATGCATTGAACTCTGCCACTCGCTCCTTGTGAGATTTAGACGCAATCTTTGCTGCCTTTGCCTCTTGCTGAGCGAGTGTATGATGCGTGGTCGTTGGCGTGCCGTATTCGAGCAGTCAGCTGCAGTTGCTTGAGTCGATTGCAGGCAGTCTTTAATGCCTCGACTTACCCTCTGGCGCTGAACTTGCTCGAACTTGAGCTCTGCTTCCGTCTTGGTGCGTGCAACAAAAGTCTGTGTCGATTCAGCAGACGATCGCTCGTTGCTCAGCATTGCTGCAACAGCTGCATCGGATTTCTTGGCCTTCTTCTTCTTTCTGGTTGTTTCGCAGCACAGTCAAAGGCTCCGTCAGGGGATGTGCTGCTAACTCACGGAAAGTAAACTAAGCGCAGATGTCCTACTTTTTGGCTTCGACGCCGCCGCTACCACCACCTTTAAGCTTTAGCGCCCCGGGGACAAAGCCCTCCATCAGATTCGCAAAGATGTATCTGACGTTTCTGAGGCGGCATGTCGATGAGTCGAATTCACATGGAGAAACGATCTGGACGTCCCCAGGAAACTCACTCTCCCACCAATCTCAACATCGCATTGCTGCTTCCATCTCTCGCTTTCTACCATCATCGCATCAATCAGCATCACATCTGCAGCTGTCACCACAATCAATCCAACCTGTTCATATGTAGATATGCAAGGCCATATCAACTTGCATCACTCAATCCCTCTTGTAACAGCATGGATTTCGCTCTCATTGTGATACTGATCTTGATCGTGATGCAACCATCTGACACATACAGCAATCGATCGCACACAGCATCTTAATTTGCTCTGTCGGCCAAAACAGCTGTGTTATAAAGATATCTCAAATCTTCAGAGATGGAAGAGTTCATTGGCGATCTCATCCAATGCCAAACCTTTGATTCTCTCTAGAATTCGCTGAGCATCATCTGAGTCTGCCGACACATTTGCAAGGGGCCGCTGACGGGTGCGCTCATTCCAGTGCAGACAACGTCGAAGTGACTCAAACCAGTCGCTCGACTGGTCTTCCATACAAACGGTTGGAACAGGCCAGCGCGACATTGTTACTGCGATAGAGTCTCCCTGCTTAAGCTCTATACGGTGTCGGCCATCGAATGATGCCCACGCAGTGTTGCGAGAGTCAATCGGCACTTGAATCTTGAGCTCGATAGAATCAGGCAAAAGCATGGGTCGAAATGAAAGTGAGTGTGCACAGATTGGTGTTATCAAGAATGACGGGACTTCGGGATGCACAAGGGAGCCTCCAGCGGATAACTGTTACAATAGACATATTCAGAAATGCATTACTATTACTATCATTGTTGTTGTTGTTGTTGTTGAGTAAAGGGAACACCTCTCCGAAAATACACAGCAATAGGGAAATAACAGCAATCGGTGTAGTTTCTGAATAAGAAATAAGTAGCTGGAACACCAGACCTACCGAATAAGCTGTGCTTCCTGTGGGTGTTGAGATAACCAGACCATCAGCTTGAACAGTGGTCAGATGCTTATCGTCGACAAACAATTCAAGCTGGCTCATATAAGCACTCGGACCCCGATCGACGACCAGGTCATTGAGGATTTGAAAAGTTTCTGCCGCAACTGCATCATTCAGGCGACTATCCATGATCGACGACGTACGATCTCTATTGTTATTTGCTTTGGCATCGATCCTGGCATCAGTACTATCTCGTATCTGGCTGATCTCGAGTTCAGAAAGACGGCTGGTTTCTGCTGAAAGACGCGAGCTGAATCCCACAAGCTCTGGTGATCCGACAGATAGAACGGATGGCAGTGCGAGACTATCGATGGTGTCATTGAAGGATTGGGAAAATCCGATGGTTTCCCGAGGCGATAGTAATTCTGCAAGAGGTCTTGATAGCGGAGATCGGACACGGTTTGATACCGAGTCGTCTCGATGTATGTTTCCAAAAGCGCGCTCTGTAACCATTGCATGGTTCTTTGAAGATGCTGCAATGGTGCTCTGAACTTGGATGGGTTCACTCGGTGCATTTGAAGCGGCTTGAAATGAGCTCGCTCCGGTCGAAGTTGGTTCTGCTGCCACATGACGAAACACGGTGCAACTCAGACGCATACGCATATTAACACGCACGCCATCCCCGGCACAACCAATAACCCGGTCAAGGACAGTGTGGATATCAGTGATGTTAAAAACCGTAAGGAACCCAAGACTGCCAAGATGAAAGGGAATAACAGGCGGGACCTGCGTTTTCTGAAAGAGCCAAGCAGAATACAGGACAGTTCCGTCGCCACCCAGCGTAATAATAAAGTCGATGGCATCTGCTTGGGACGAGCAGACCTCAGGTGACCAAAACTTGAGCTTTTCAGTATACTTTGGGTTCTGACTAATAAGCGTCTGATATCCAAATGCGGGATCATCTTGAAGCTTAAAATCCACGTAACTAAGTTGAGTTGATGAGATCAAGCAGGCAACCAACCAACCAACCAAACAAACAATAAGCCAAACTAGATACGCCAACTCAATCGTCACAGATATGATAATTATTTACGCAGTTAGACCAGGGGAACCGATGCATTCACGCGGTGTGTCGATAAGGTGCACAGCAAGCTGGCGGGTGAATAGTGCAAACGCAGGTTCAAGCGAGCGAGCAACGATCATGACGGCTCGTGGACGCTCCAGTTTGACGATTGCACGGCCTTGGATAGTTTGTTTTTTTGGTCATAAGCGAGATAGTTGATTGTATAGTGGGCATAGATGGCGTCGCGGCTGGTCAGCCATCAATGCTCTCAAGAGCCGAACAACAGACAGCTTGTTTGTCGCTGGCAAGTAACAGCAACAATGAGCACGCACCAATCCATTTAGCCGCATCACGCACATGGATAACATTTTCTGCAAGTTGGTATGCGACGGAGGCCGTCCGCTTTGCTGATATGCTAGCAGACGCTGCAGGAGGGACCGATGTCACTGGAGCTGATGTAGCTGATGCAGCTGTTTGAGCCGATGGAGTTCCCTGTCCTTGATGGTGGGATGGCGCCGATGTCATACACAGGTGCTTCTGATCGTCAGAGTCATCCAAGGCTGGTGCCATTGGAAAAGAAAGAGTATCCGTGCCACTAGAAGTCGTATTGGCGCTCAAAGTGTTGAGGGGAGACTGGCAGCAGCAGCAGTCAGCAGCCTTCATTGAGCCGATGGCGATATAATAAGGTTGGTTCGCTGTGGATTGGTGCAACTTTTCTCTGGAGATCAGAAATATGTCGGAATAGCAAGGGTCTCCTCACTCTTTGATTATGTGTATCTGACATAGCTCTGCTTGTTACATTCACTGCTGCAGCTGCGTGAAGCTAGATCGATCAGGTTCAACCAACGATCGTACCATCGCCGTTATGGTCTGTACAGGAACAAGATACAGTGACCATCATATCATTGTAATCTCTAAGCTGATGTTTCCTGCTAACGTTACTCTGGCAGCAACAACACTGATCTGCCAAATACAGGTACTTTGACAAAACTTCAAATGACGTCGGCTCTATATCAGGCTGTCTGCTATATGCGTGTGCCATCAGTTCAATCGAATCCAATCCAGTTCAAAATGCGTTGCTTGTTTTGCTTTCTCCTTTCTTTCATT
>AFSM01008274.1:0-21607 GCA_000235945.1 Homolaphlyctis polyrhiza JEL 142
TCCATTGCGCCGTATCCTGTGGCTGTGGCTGTGGCTGAGGCAGCCTTTGTTGAAGGTCTCGACCAAGGCGTTGCTTGCTGGGAACGAGAGCATTGTTGCAGCGACTTGAGACCATTGACGACTCTGGAGAGGAACGTTATGTTGCATATGGGAGTAATTCATTCATGGATACAGACTTCAAATGGGCTGTCAACCTGCAAGATGGCAGTAGACAGATCAAGAATAACGCATGTCAGTTGAAGCTGTGAGGATCTCTGGATGATGATACAGCACAACGCTGGTGAGCGATCGATCGATCAAGTCAATCTGACCTTCACTATCAAGTACCGGGGACTGCTGGGTCGCTCTGCTGCCCACATACAGAACCCTGGTCCAGGCAGCAAGGGTTTCGACACTATAATAACGTTGGATAATGGTTTCAGTTGAACGAAGCAATAACGTTGCTGTTGTCTGCCAGCTGGCCGTGGTTGATCTGCTTCTGGGCAGGAACAGACTTGGCAGGCTGGCCGGGCTGTGTTGTGTTGTGGCACAATCAACATGAGTCAGCCAAATGAGCAGTCAGACTGTTGCTTGGCCGGCTGGACGCTCGGTGCGTGCGAGCCACGTACGTTGACTTCGACAGGCATGCCGTGGATCATGATTTCGAGCGGTGCAGCAAAGACGGCTGCCGCAGTGGCAGCGAACAGGAGAACGGCGTTGGCGAGCATTGTCTTTGACTGATGAGTTGACTTCAACACCGATTGAATGTGGCAGAGGTTCCTGAGAACAGTCTCGCGATGAATTCACAATCGACACAGCAGCCGCGTCTTGTTTCGGTGCGAGGACATTTCACACTATTTCTGTCCTGTTCGCAGAGATTCCTAGTCTTTTGGTTGCAACTCTCCCAATTTTCACTCAAAAAATAGTGTAAACAGTCAAGTAAAAAAAGGATGAGCGATCAGCCAAAGAAGTCCAACTTTGCCGAAGTCCCAAACGATATCGAGGCAGCCCCACTTCAAGGCTTTGATGAAATCAAGGACGATGGCGATGTAGTGCCCGAGAGCGAGCGATTCAGCTGGAACCCATACGACTGGTATCTTGGCATTCGCAAGGAAATTGAAGAGTTTAGCTTCACTATCGATGAGCGCAAGCGCGTCGTGAGTATCAGTTGCTATACTTTACTTACATACCCCTCGCTCTCCTCGCTCTCCTCGCTTCTTTAAGAGATAAAGTGTCTGTATAGAGGCAGGCAAGCAGATATGGACTACAGCTTCTGTAAATAGCTGCGGTGCTTTCGTGCTATATGCATCTATCACTGCCGCGACCAATGTTCGGCAGAGATAGATGGACGCGTCGCTTTATCCATTTCGCGTTTGTATACATCCTGTATTTGTCCACTGATGAGCAGTCTCGCCTCTCTCTCTCTCTCTACCTGCCAAAAAAATACGCCTTCCATGGTCCACTCTGCTTTATCCATCCATCTATTTCTCATAGATGTTCCGCGCGATTTTCGGCGAGGGACTGGTCACGTTCCTGTTCATGTTTATTGTTGAAGGCACTGCTGTCAATAATGGTCGCCAAAGCAATCCCGAGAATCTTGTTCTAGGAGCTCTTTCGACGGCACTGGCTTCAGTCGCGCTTATCTACTCATTTGCCGACGTGTCGGGTGCTCATTTCAACCCTGCCGTTACGTTTGCTACCGTCATCACGGGCAAGGTCTCTGTCCGCAAAGGTACTTCTGTCTTACTCCTTCCTCCCCCCCTCCTATTGTCCAACTGGATAGCACACATCTTGCTGTCTCTCTGTCTCCCAACAAAGAGTGGCCAGTCCCACATTGCGCTTTCGGATCGAAAAAATCAGTCAGTTAAACACAGCCGATATCACAAACTCCCCCTCCATCCCTCCATCCCTCCATCCCTCCATCCCTCCATCCACCCAGGTTTCCAACACACTAACAACAATCCAAACCATCACCATATATTCTACATCGACTCTGTGTATATACGCGTATTTACACATTGGTACATGATTAGGACTTGCATTCATTGGCATCCAACTGCTAGCATCAGTGTTTGCAACACTCTTCCTGTTTGCAGTGTTCCCAGGTGTCAATGGCAATGGACCCAGCAGCATTCCTTCGTTCCTCGTGGTCAACATTGATTCGGATGCCCATGTCGCCCAGGCATTCTTCATGGAAGTCATCTTGACCTTTATTCTTGTATACGTCATCTTCGCCACTGCATTCGATACTGGTATGCCCAATATTACTCTTTATCTTTGAATATCTATGTGTGTATGTGTATGTATGGTATGATTGACCAAACTGATGGTTATTGCATATTTGGCAGTCGATACCAAGGGTGTCAAGGTTGCCACTGCACCAGGTGCTGCGAACAAGGACCAGAACGCCGGTGCCAACTTGACCATCTATGTAAGACATTCTCCCTGCCTCTTAACAACAACAACAGCAGCAGCATCTATCTGAGTTTCTAATACCAAGTATCAACGCTGATTAATCTTGATCTGTCCATCTCCCTGCTCGTTGCTCAACTGCCGGAAACAAGACGGCATCGGGTAACACCAAAGCAGGTTTCGCACCAATCGCAATCGGTTTCACACTAGGGTTCCTCGGTCTCATTGGCGGCACGGTATCAGGCGGTGCATTCAACCCAGCACGTGCATTCGGCCCAACACTTATCTCGGGCCAAGGCTGGGGCCACCACTGGATCTACTGGATCGGCGATTTCCTCGGTGCTGGACTCGCTGGATGGGCACAGCACTTGTTTGCCCATGAAGCTGTTCAACACTCGGCTTCTGTTCGCACAAAGAAGGGTGCTATGGAGGCTGCCGTCTTGGCTAAATAAGCTTCTCTGTTTCCCTAAATACTCGTTACTTTTCTCTTCGCTAGTTTCCCCTCCCCCCTCCCCTCCTTCGTTCCAGTAGTATTTCTCGTCACTCGTACACACACAGACACACATATCTCTGAACACATCGCGTCTTAGCCACAGTGTGTCTAAGCCTCGTTTGTTTCTTCAACACTCTTTCAGTCAAACAAGATGTCTTCCTCTCTCTCACACACAAAAAAAGAGGACTGATGAAGAAAGCTTAAAATCCTCCAAACTTCAATAGGATAAATCTCTAAAAACCAAAAAACAGCTCTTCGACATACGTTTTCTTTAATACTATTTTTTTGTTGGTTGATGCGAATAATAATCACTGTTCGGCTCATCATTCTTCTCTCTCTCACTCTCTCTCTCTCTCATATTGATTTGGTTGGTTGGTTGGTTGGCTGATTGGTTATTGCGCCGATTCGATCAAGCAGCACAACAACAACCATAGCCTGATCCCTATCCCTGCTCTTCAAATACAAGCCAGTGACGAAAACAGAGAGAGTGAGAAAGAGAGAGAGAAAGTGGCTAGACTATCCACGATGACCCGAGAAGGATGCACCAGCAAATGCAGGTTTCGCTTGCGTTTGTGCTTGAGGCTGCGATACGGGTTGCAGTGGAGCAGCGCCAAAGAATCCAGAGGTGGGTTGGCTGTTGTCCGACGAGTCGGCTGTGGCTTCAAAGACAGATCGCTGGGGAGTTTGTTGCGCTACTGTGGCAAATCCTAAGGGTGCTGATGCAAACGCTCCAAACCCAGTCTGCGCTGATGAGAGGCTTGAAAAGTCTGGGCGACTGAAGGGTGTTCTGGGAAAGTCAGATTGCAAGAGGTGAGGGTTAGCGATGCGTAAAAGTAAGATTTCTGATACTGGTCAGGATACAAAACAAAGCAAGGGTTGCATTTTGAGAGAATTACCCTAGTGACGATTGACCAAATGTGGGTTTGGAGGGATCAGCAGCTGACGAGGCGAACCCAAACGGCGATCCTGACTGCTGCGACTGGTTTCGCGAAGCCGAGCCACCTGGCGTGAATCCAAATCCTGTTTGGCCAAAGCCAGTCTGAGTGCTGAATCCAGACTGTCCAAACGCTGGTTGTGCAGAAGCTGGCGGTTTCTCAAACACCGACTGTCCAAATACCGGCGTTGCTACTGCTGCTGCTGCACCGAGAGATCCAAAAGCAGATGGTTGCGAGGGACCCATGGGTGACGGCGAGGATGCCGAGGAGCCTGATCCAAACGTTGGAGCGGTTGATCCGAATACAGACTGTGCATTATTCTGCGCAGGTTGTGCGCTGCCTCCAAATCCAGAACCAAAGAAACTCGTTGTTGGTGCAGCGCCAAATGAGATCTGCGACGTGCCACCAAAGACGCTGCTAGAAGGACTGGGCACCGTGGTCGATGGTGGTGGCACAGCGAACATTGGGTTGGTGGTATTTTTGGAAGGCGCTGGACCACTGCCACTGCCAAAGAAGTTGAAGCTACCAAAGCTATCAGGGTTGGCTGCCACAGGAGCCTGAGTCGCAGGACGCGTTTCCACATCGGAATCCATGCCAGAATGTTCTCCTTGATGCACCATTTCAAAAGAATCTGTGATTCAAGCAGTAAACCAGATTACAATCAGCCGATGAACGCCACTATACAAAAGTATATTCGCCTTTCGCGTTGGAACATACCTCCATCTGAATGCTCGATTTCTGCAAAGCTTGATTCAGGAGTGCCTTTTGCAACCAACTTATCATCAGCATCAGCATCGTCGTTATTCTCATCATCGTTCTCATCATCGTTCTGATCATCATCGTTCTGATCATCATCGTCGTCGTCGCTACCAGCAGCAGGCGCCGGGTCTCGAGTAGTTGACGGCACAATCTGAGTGGCAATCTTTTGTGGAACTTCATCGTCAGCAGCTGTAGTTGATGGCTCAGTAACGGTCTGCTCGGGGACAGCTTCAGTATCCTGTTCAGATGAGAGTTTAGGAGCCTGCTCCTTGGATTCAACAGGCTGCGCAGAGGGAGGCGTAGCAGCAGGCGTTTCGACAGATCCATCATCTTCAAGAGTCGCTGGAGGGATTTGGACAGCATCCGGCTTGTTTTGATCAGGCAGGCGTAACGCAAATAGGTTTGGTGACTTCGACAAGGTCGAAGTGAGGCCGACTGCATATGTAGTTGGAGGGACGCGTTGGGCAGCAGATGAGGATCCAAAGGTAAATGATTGTGAAGATGAAGCTGTTGTTGTTGTTGTGGTGGTGGTATTAGCCAGTGTGCTTGGAGTGACAGGGCGTGGTGGTGGAGTCGATGGTGGAACTGAGGAACTTGGAATCTCTTGAGCCGTCACTGTGGCTGTGGCTGTGGCTGCCGTTGCTTCAGTGGTCGTCGCGGTGCTATCAGTCGACTGCTTCGTGAATCCAAACGTTGGTAAGCGAGGAACAAGCGGCTCTGGAGTTGAAGGAGCTGCTGCAGCGGCAGCGGCACCGGTCGTGGTTGAAGCGGATGCAGAAGCAGAGGCAGAAGCAGAAGCAGAAGCAGCGGATGAAAGCCTGAGCTTCAGCGCAGGATCTGGCGATACCGACGATCTGCCAAAGACAGGAGCTGGCGGAGCACCAAGAGGAACAGCGCCAAAGATGGGTGCCGCAGTGTCCGGCAGAGGCTTTGACAGACTCGCAAAAAGATTCTTTCCAGACAGATCTTGTGGAAGCGACTTGGTTGACGATGCGTCCTCAAGCCCTGCTGCGGCAGCACCAAGAGCCAACGATGTTGAGGACGACGACGATGAAGATTGCATATCCGGAGCAGCACCAAACTTGGTTGTTGCATCGCTTGTGACAAACGGTGATGGCGGGAGCATTCCACCAAATGGTTTGGGTGGTTCAGTCGACAGCGCTGGCGGCTTCAAAACATCTTGTGGCTTTGTGGTGAATGAGAATCCGCTAGATCCGAGAGCACCGGATAGCACAGCAAATCCTTCAACGACAGTGCTTGTGCGACGTGTTGGCGGCCTCGAGTCGTTTGAGACTGATACTGTCGATGCATCTTTTGGCGGGAGTGGTGGAGCTGGAGGAGGATGAGTGGAAGATGGTGGCGCGTCGTTGGCAGACGCTTGAGTATGCACAACGGCAGCGACAGGCTGTGGGTCTTGTGTATCGTCGTTATCGCTACCGTCATCTTGAGTCCACTCCGAGTCATCTTCGTTCTGCTGATCATCAGCACCATCGTCATTACCGTCTTCTCTGACCTGTGGCTTGTCTTTTGGTGAATCATTCAAATACGAATCATACTCGGCATCATCTTCGTCTTCCTGAGCCTGTTCGAGCTGCTCCTCTTCCTCCTCTTCCTCCTCACCCTCGTCCTCCTCGTCCTGTTGATGCTTCTCCTCCACATCCAATCCAACTTGGACGTTCTGCTGCGTCGGTTTAGACAAGAACGAAAAGGCTGGTTGTGTAGTGACTCCAGACGAAGCTACAGTTGCAAATGATGCCACAGGTGCAGCTGCACCAAACGCGCCAAACGAGCTAAACGCAGGAGCCGCCGTTGCAGTCGCTCCAAATGAAGCCGGTGCAAATAGCGGCTTTGATTGAGCAGTAGCTGCAGGCTTTGTTGTGTTGTCGTCATCACTCTTTGCTGCAGTGCCAGCAAATGAGAATGTTGGTGCAGAGATCGCTGAAGTCATAGTATCAGGCATGACAGACGGTTTCGAGACTTCTTGGGCTGCAGTGATTCCTGCAAACGAAAACTGCGTTGTTGCGACTTTGCCAGCCAGTAGAGTGTTGGATTGCTCGAAAGCAGGCTTTGTAGCAGCGAACGAAGGAGGTTGAAATGGCACTGCAGTAATCGAACCAGTTGGTTTTTGGGAAAATGTCAATGGTACAGCCTCCTGCTTAGGTACAGGTATACGCGAGCCAGAGCCATCAACCAGGGATGATTTGCCCTCGCCACCAGACACAGACGGGATGGCGGCAAAAGGCACAGCAAACTGCGGCAGCGATGCTGGTTGTGGTCTGACTGATTCAGGCTCCAGTTGTGATTTCGCTGGTCTAACTGGTGCTGGTGCCGGAGAAGGAGAAGGAGTTCGCGAAATGAGTGGCGGCATAGAGGGGTCTGATTCAGTTGGTTCGGCAGGCGGCTGCTTTGCAGAAAGTATCGTCGGTTTGGCAGGGCGAGGCGGCAGCGGACGCTTGAGCAACTCATTGACGGCGGAATGGCCAGTCTTGGATGTAGTTACTGGAACAACGCGATCTGCACGTGTGAGTGCAGCACGGAGTTTGCCTCGGATCACTCTTGAAAGCTCTGATGCCTGTTTGCCTTTGGAGATAAGATCCTCAGCCGGCGCTGTGCCCAGCTGTGGATCGATAGGATGCAGCACGCTGTCATCTGCCTCGAGCTCAATATCATCAAGACCGAATCGACCGTTTCGACCGTGCCTTGGCGAGTCACTGCGTTCAACGCGAGCCTGTTTCTCAAGCAAGATAGCAGTAGCGCTGTGCATGCTTGGAATCTTATGTCCCAGGTTGCTATATTCACGCAAGAGCATGTCGACTCTGCGTGATGCTGCGAGACTCGACTTTGTGATTTGTGTGACAATTGTGCAAATCATCTGCCAGTCGGTTGATTTGGCATGGTCGCGACGCATCTTATCGCGGCGCTCGATATCAGCTCGCATGGATGCAACAATACGGTTGATGTTTGCAATCCATGCATCGACGCGATTCTTTTGGACAGTCAGTTTGGTCTTGAGAGCCGCCATTTCGGGTCCAAGATCATGTGCTTTGAGCGTCCAGCTTTGTTCAGGATTCTGGATCGCACCGAGTCGTGTGGCACAGTCTTCCTTCTTGGTTTGCACTGCGAAAGAAAGAGAGTCCAGAAATCACAATAGCTTGAGTAAGGACGTACAGTAATCACGGATACAGACACACAAACAGACAAACAAGCACGATAATCAACTCACTGTGAAGTAGGGTCGCAATAAACTTGTCCTTGAGAGTAACAAGGTTTTCAATCTCACAACGTGCAGTCAGCAGGCGGTCGGCCAGCTCAGTTGAAGTCGAGGCAATATATGCAGTATCGCCAACTCCAAGGCTGCTGAGAGCAGAACTTGTTGATGGACGCATGGTTTGTGCTCGTGTAGTCTTTAGGTTTTCAGATATTTCTCTGAGCTGTTGTCATCATAGTTGGATGTCTGGGTTAGTTCAAAAAGTCTTATTACAGGATCAATCAAACTTGTGATTGGCTTGCCTGCTCAAAGTCCTGTTCAAGGTCAAGATACATTTCATCGAATCTAGCGACAAGGGCAGCGTGTTCACGCAGTGCATCTTGTTGGGCGACCGTTGGGCGTGGTGGCTTGGATGAAGCAGCAGCCTGGTTTGACGCAGCAGCTGTGCCCAGTGTCTGTGCGGGGATGTCCTGCTTTGGTTTTTCAGTAACCGGCTGACTTGGTTGAGATCGCTGTGCCGAGGCAAGTGCAGGAGCAGCAGTCGCTGCTTTAGATGGCTCAGATTCTTTCGCAGTAGCTACACTTGGCTTTGCAGTTACTGTCGCCAGCTTGTCAGATGACTTGATAGACTCTGAGAGCAGTGGCTTCCCTCCTGCCGAAGTTGACCCAAAGGCAAGAGAGCTGCCATCTGTGGCTGGTTTTGCGCCAAAGGAGAACGGCCCAGCAGGTGCAAGCGATGGTTTTTGAGAGGCCATCGCTCCACCAAACACCGAGCCACCAGTAGATGCGCCTGATTTGGCTGATGCTGGGAAAGACGAAGACACTCCAAATGCCGTCGGTGCACCAAACATGGGCGATGCAGTCGCAGCATCTTTGTCGGTATTCTTGAGCCCTGAGCCAAAAAGCCCGGTTCCTGTCGGAGCTGCGGTCGAAGACACGCCAAAACCAAAACCAGTGCTTGCAGGAGCCGATGGCTTTGAGACAAGCGGTGCAGGTGTTGAAGCGGGTTTCGAATCGCTTGGTCTTGCAGATTTGACTGTGGCTGACGGAGCAGATGCTGCAGGGATCGGTTCCAGAGTCTTAATCATGCCTGGATAACCGCCACTAAGCGAGTTGATGCAGTCATATGCAAGGACTTGTCCGAGATTGTTGAGCACCAGAAGAATAGGCATGGGTGCAATTTGAGGCTCGCCGGGCGAAGGAGGTGGAAGAGAGTCTGTTGATGACGTGAGGAATGCAAGCCCGATTGGCCATGTATCTTGATCGTTTGAGTCAAGCGGCAGATCCATGACATATTTCTCTGCTAGATTCCACTTAATCCACTCGTCTGACGCAGTGTATCCAATGAATCCAACAGTGTTGGATGCCGCATTAGTGACTGCTACAAGAAACCGTGCATGGTCGCCCCTGCAGCATATACAGCAATCGTGTTAATATGGCTGTGTAGGAGATTGATTAAGTATGGCGGTGGTGCAGCTATGGATAGGATAGTCACAGATTTACCAGTTGGATAGGAAATCAATATGGTATTTTGCAGGGCGTGGAGCAGAGAAGTCGGCAACGGGATCTTCCAAACGTGTGTAGAGTGGCTGCTTGTTGGCATCCTGGTGAAACACATAAACGGCGGTATCTGCGGGGCTATCTGGCTCTGATGGCACAGACGAAAAGATGGCGAGCACAACACGGTCATCGAGCCAAACGAGTTCCTTGATTATGAAGCCAGCAACGTCGCTTGTTGGGGGTGGCTTGTCATCTTTTTTGATCTCGCCAGCTGGAGTAGCTTTGACTACATGTCCAGATCGAGTGCCGCAAGCAATCTGCTTTCCTTTGCGACTCCAGCAGATTGCCGTCACATCTGTAGTTGGCAGCACGACAATGTTACCATCAAGATGGACAATTCTAACACGATTATCCGATGAAAGCACGGCGACGGCACTAGGAAGGAACTCTGGGTTTGGCCGCATGTCCAGAATATCGCCGCCCTCGATATTTACTGATGCGATTGGTGCGATTGAGCTCTGCAGACAGCAACCATTGAGTTAGAACAAATAGTGAACAATGTGTTGATTGGATTGACAGCTGACACAACTTACTTTCCCAGGAGCAACAGCGGCAATGGTTGCCACGTCAAAGACAGCTAGAGTAGATTCGCAGACAGCGATAATCGACAGCTCGTCGGCGGACAGTCTGATGAATGAAAGGGGTTTTGCTCTCATGGTATCGGGAAGAGTGATGATTGTTGGGAGAGCGACTGTGGCATCGGCCTTGAGGATTTGGCGTGGCGAAGACTCGCGCATGGCCTTGATCAGGGGGCCAGAGCGCACAAAAGCGAACTCTGTATCAACAAACGAATCAGTATGAGAAGCACAGGAATTGTGGTGTCAGACAAGATGACAATCCAGTTGTCCAGCAAGACGGACGCAGTGAGTCAGACAGATGATTGAACGAGTGCAAGCCAGGGTCAGCGACAGCAGCGATGACAACAGCGACAGCGACAGCGACAGCGACAGTAGATATTGATCAAAGACAGTTCTGCAATCACAGTGACACAGGCAACAAGCGACAAGCGACAAGCGACAAGCGACGCACCGTTTGATGATGCCGGCAACACAACGAATCCTCGTCGACTGCTCACTGCAAGCAGCGCAGACTGGGACGCTGGCTCCGGGTCCAGGGGCGAAGCAGCAACAGCGAAACGGGTTTCCACACAGACAGGCGGCAGCTGCAGAAACTCGGTGTCCTGCTCAGAGCCCTCGCGCAGCATGTTGCTGTTGCTCATGGTGCTGTTCTGCTGCTGTTGCTGTTCAGTGAACGAGTTTCTCGTTTATTTTGTTTTCACGATCTTGGACTCAACTTCAACTTGAATTCCAAGAATGAAACGAGCAGAACGAGCATCGTCGCTCGCTGCTGCTGCATCACAGACCGCCATTGAAACCGAAGACACTCGCCAACTGTCAAAGAAACAGCGCACGCTCCATCCGGCTGATGAACCTGCTGCGTCGGGCATCAAGCCGCTGTCGAAGAACCAGAAGAAGAAACAAAAACAAAAACAAAAACTTGGACTTTCTGCAGCTCAGAACAGCAGCAACAGCAACAGCAGCAGCTTCCAAGACCTACAGCGTGCTCGTGCTGAGCTGCCTGTGTTCAAAGGTATTGATAAAACAACACCAACAATATATTCTCGTTGTCACTGATTCATCGAAAGATGGATTCAAGTATGAAACAAATGCATTATTGACTGACTTCATTCAATCACAGCTCGCGATTCGCTCATCGATACCATCAAGGCGCATCCGGCTGTTATCATCGTCGGAGAAACAGGCTCTGGTACTATCGATATCTGATCTCTATCGAGCTTGCTTCCAAAGTCTGGTTTGCTTATCTATTTTATTGTTCAGGCAAAACAACCCAACTTCCCCAGTTTCTGCACGATGCTGGATTCACAGACACAGGCTTGATTGCTATTACCCAGCCACGCCGTGTTGCTGCCATCTCGATTGCATCCCGCGTTGCACAAGAGACTGGAACAACCGTTGGTGGTCTTGTTGGATACTCGATTCGCTTTGAAGATGTCACATCTCGAGACACAAAGATCAGATACATGACCGACGGTATGCTGCTGCGCGAGCTACTCAATGACCCCGATCTTTCCAAATACTCGGTGATCGTGCTTGACGAAGCCCATGAGCGCACACTGCGGACTGATGTGCTCTTTGGTGCTGTCAAGGGCATTCAAAAACGACGCTCTGATCTCAAG
Organism: Homolaphlyctis polyrhiza JEL 142; assembly: GCA_000235945.1. Classification (NCBI taxonomy): domain Eukaryota; kingdom Fungi; phylum Chytridiomycota; class Chytridiomycetes; order Rhizophydiales; genus Homolaphlyctis; species Homolaphlyctis polyrhiza. The sequence goes on from AFSM01008274.1 coordinate 11,544, forward strand.
ATCATTGTCATGAGCGCCACTCTCAATGCAAAGGCATTCTCTGACTACTTTAATGGGTCAGTATCGCTTGTGTGTGATGTATTCTGCTGATTGATATGATATATCCTGACATTGAGTCTGTTTCTGGACTTGAACAGGGCAAAGATCATCAATGTGCCTGGTCGCCAGTTTCCCGTCCAGACATTCTATGCAAGCCAGAAACAAGAAGATTATGTTGATGCTGCCATGATTGCCATCATGCAGATACACAAAGAGCAGCCTCCAGGCGATATTCTGGTTTTCCTTACAGGCCAAGAAGAGATTGAGAACCTCGAGAAACTTCTAAACGAGCAGTCCAGAACACTGCCACCAGATGCACAGAATGTGAGTCAGCACCCGTCGTGCTACAACCCCAGACCCATTTGTAGTCAATCTTGCTTTTAGCTATATCCATATCAGGCTGACACAAAATCTAGATGCTCATCTGCCCCATCTTTGCATCCTTGCCAACATCACAACAAACAAAAGTCTTTGAGGCAGCTCCGGCAAACACTCGAAAGATTGTTCTTGCAACAAATATTGCTGAAACATCCATCACGATCAGTGGAATCAGATATGTCATTGACACTGGCATGGTCAAAGTCCGTGCTTTCAGTGCAAAGACAGGTATCGAGACTTTGAGTGTACAGGCAATTTCAAAGGCTTCGGCATGGCAGCGCACAGGTCGCGCTGGCCGTGAAGGTCCGGGTCTGTGCTTCCGACTGTACACAGAAGAGTCATTCAAGAAACTTGCTGACGAAACAGAACCAGAGATCATGCGGTGAGGACGAGCAGGGACTCTCTTCTGATTCAGTAACGAATTGGATTGTGGATCGGATTGCTGACACGGCTGTTCTTGCCTTTCCAAGGTGCAACCTATCGATGGTGCTACTGCTTTTGAAAGCATCGGGGATCGAGGATATCGCCAATTTTGATTTTATGGACAAGCCATCACGGACAGCGCGTGAGTAACGATGGACTGGGTCTGCTCGAAAGTGGAGACACGCCAACATCTGACACATATATCACTATCCCTGTGAATGCTAGTTGTCAGCGCACTTGAGTCGCTGTACGCCCTCGGTGCATTGAGTGACAAGGGCACGTTGACCGACCTAGGTAAATCTGAATGGCTGTTACAGTTCCGGAATCTACTAGTGCACCAAATGACTGCTGACATATAAACACGCTGCAATCAAATAGGAAGGCAGATGGCCACGTTTCCGCTTGAACCAACATTTGCCAAAGTTCTGATTCAGTCCAAGGTATGAAGCAGTTGATGCCAAGCCGCCTTTGATTGTCACTGTATTCTGACTGTCCATTGGATCGTCTTTTCTGATTTTGGCTGTGTACGTTTTGCCAATGTAGCTGTTCAAATGCACCAGCGAGGCAATCACAGTTGTTGCAATGCTGTCAGTAGATCCAGTCTTCTTCTCACCGCACGACAAGCGTGAAGAAGCAACGGCCGCCAAAAAGAAGTTTATGAACTTTGACGGCGATCACATCACGCTGCTGAACACAGCCAAGGCGTACCTGTCAGCTGGGGGAGATACAGGCTGGTGCAACGACAACTTTATCAACAGCCGGTCGATGCGGCAAATCATGGTGCGTCATGCATGCGATTGTCGGTCTGACTTTGCGCGGATCTGAAAGATGATCTGAACCAAGACGCGATCTTGAGTCTGCATTGCATTAACTCATGTTCATTTCTTGTGGCTGTGGCTGTGGCTGTGGCTGTGGCTGTGGCTGTGGCTGTGGCTGTACATGATTGACTGCTGCAGGATATTCGCAAGCAGCTTGCGCAGTTCTGCGACCAAGTCGGGATTCCATCGAGTGTGTCGTGCGGCAACGACCACGAGTCGCTGCTCAAGTGTATTCTGTCTGGATTCTTCCGCAACGTTGCGATCCGGCAGCACGACGGCAGCTTCCGCACTCTTGTCAGCCGACAGACGGTGCACATCCATCCGTCATCTGTGCTGTTTGGCAGCAAGACTCCGTCTGTGATGTTCAGCGAGTGGGTGCACACATCGCGCCAGTATCTGCGCAACGTGTCGACCATCCAAGTCAGCTGGCTCAACGAAGTTGCGTCGCACTTTTATGCCCGCAACTCGCTCAGCACCATAGAGTCGTCATCCAAACCACTGGCCAAGTCGCTGCCGAACCCAAAGCAACAGTCCAACTCGCACTCCAACTCGCCCAAATGAAGGATCAAGATCAGATTTGGAGTTGACGATTTCGTTGGAATCAAGTTTTGTTGTCCCGCTAACAATCAGTCGCACACTGCAGCCATGAGACTTCACAACTTGACACTGCAGCAGAGCGGCGCCGTGACGTGCTGCGTCATTGGAAACTTCTCTGGCCAGAAGCAGCAGGAGATTGTGCTCGGCCGCACTGACTCGCTTGAACTCGTGCGGCCCGATGCCTCCACTGGCAAGGTGCGCACGCTCCTGACGCTGCCGCTGTTTGGTCTCGTGCGATCACTCGCTGCCTTTCGTCTCACCGGAGCGTCCAAAGGTGCGTCGTGCTTGGGAGACACTTGTCCAGCTTGATAGCTGCATAGCCGCATAGCTGGCTGGCAGACCGTTTGGTCCATGTGCGGCTAGCAGAGAGTCGCAGTGCTGACAGATACTGGCCATTCATGCATCACAGACTATCTTGTTATTGGCTCCGACAGCGGTCGCATCGTGATTCTCGAATACAACGTTGCCAAAAACACCTTTGACAAGGTGCACCAGGAGACATTTGGCAAGAGCGGTGTGCGGCGCATCGTTCCAGGTCAATATTTGACGGCAGATCCAAAAGGCCGAGCTGTCATGATTGGTTAGTTTCGTCCCACTCGACATCCATCCATCCATCATTGCTGACCAGTAAATCTGGTCAATCCACAACCTCCCTGTACTATGCATTATCCTGTCAATAATATTGACAACTGTATCTCGTTTATTGTGTGTCCAGGCGCTGTCGACAAACAGAAACTGGTTTATGTGCTCAACAGAGACTCTGCAACAAAGCTGACAATCTCATCGCCACTCGAGGCACACAAAAGCAATACAATCTGCCATGCTATTCTGGCTCTGGATGTCGACTATGAGAACCCCATCTTTGCATCGCTCGAAGTTGATTATGGAGATGCAGATGCCGATCATACGGGTGCTGCTGCTCGAGAAGCCCAGAAATTACTCGTCTTCTACGAACTGGATCTTGGTCTGAATCACGTTGTGCGCAAGATGACAAATCCTGTTGATATGTCGGCAAACCATCTCATTGCTATTCCTGGTGGTTCAGACGGCCCATCTGGCGTACTAGTGTGCTCAGAGGGCTTCATCACTTGGAGACGTATGGGTCAACCACCGCTTCGCATTCCGATTCCTCAGCGTCCAGACCCACTGGTATTTCAACAGCCACTTCCCGATGCGAATGGCAATCTTCCTTCCAATGCAAGACCTGTTCCTGTCATATCGGGAACCCTTGACAAGGTCATCATCGTCTCGAGTGTTGTGCATAAGCTCAAGCGCGGCTTTTTCGTTCTTGTTCAAACAGAAATCGGCGATGTATTCAAGATCACGTTCGACTATGCTCCAGCCCCTGATGGATCGATTCTGCGCGTCGAAAACATCCGGATAAAGTACTTTGACACGCTTCCTGTCACTGTTGGCATATGTCTTCTCAAATCAGGTTTCCTTTTTGCCGCCAACGAAATGGGCAACCAGTAAGCGCCGATAACTGCCATGCGATTTTTACGTTCTGGTGATTGCAACTGACTAAGCTGATTGTTGGTTTGCAGCTGTCTATACCAGATCGAGAATCTTGGCGATGATGACGAGACACAGATTGAGTTTCAAAGTGCCGACTTCCCACAGGGCACAGATCCGCTCACACCACAGCATCTCTCAAACGTGTTCTTTACACCTCGCGAACTCCGCAATCTAGCACCTGTCGATGAACTAGAGTCACTATGCCCACTTATTGATGCAAAGATCCTCAACCTCACGGATGAAGACTCGCCTCAACTGTATGCGATTTGCGGACGGGGCTCACGCTCGTCGTTTCGTATCCTTCGCCACGGCCTTGATGTTACTGAGATTGCAGGACCTGAGCTTCCTGGCAATCCAAATGCTGTCTGGACTGTAAAATCGTCTGCACAGGAACAGTACGATTCGTTTATTGTCATTTCGTTCATCAACGCAACCCTTGTTCTGTCCATTGGCGAAACAGTCGAGGAAGTCACCGATACTGGGTTTCTGGCCACAACTCCATCACTATGCATCGCACAACTTGGTGAAGATGCGCTCGTGCAGGTGTACCCGCAGGGAATCCGTTACATTCGTTCTGACAAGCGCGTGAGCGAATGGAGAGCACCTGGAAACCAGACCATCACACGTGCAGCTTGTAGTCAGCGTCAGGTATCTTTATTCACGTTTACTGTTGACTACACACCAGACTCTGTGTTCAACACAAACTAACGTATATATATATACTTGCTTTTATGGCCACAAACAATCACAGGTCGCGATTGCACTTTCCAATGGCGAAATTGTATATTTTGAACTTGATTCGGGTGGTCATCTCAACGAGTTCCAGGAACGCAGTGAAATCTCATCAGCCGTCACCTCGATTGCATTCTCTCCCATTCCCGAGGGTCGCCAGCGTGCACGTTTCCTGGCACTCGGATGCTCTGATAACACTGTCCGCATTCTCTCGCTCGACCCAGATACATGTCTGCATCCATTGAGCATGCAAGCGCTTGGCACAACTCCAGAGTCGCTTGCGATTGTAGAAATGGTGGACACAACCACTGGTGTTGTGTCGCTTTTCCTTAATATCGGTCTTATCAACGGTCTACTGCTGAAAGCGTCGCTCGACACCGTCACTGGCATGCTGTCTGATACTCGCAACAGATTCCTTGGATCGCGTCCAGTCAAGCTATTTGTGATGAACATTGGTGGCTCACAAGCTGTCCTAGCGCTCTCAACTCGACCTTGGCTGTCCTATGCATACCACAACAAACAGAAACTTGTTCCGCTGACGTGAGTGCAGGAGTAGTCTGACTGATTGGTTTGATCGCTTGAGACTGACGCTTGTGCATATATATGGATCTGCATCTCAGATACGAGAGTCTTGAGTATGCCTCGAGCTTTTGCTCAGAGCAGTGTCCTGAAGGCATTGCTGCAATCACTGGCAACACTTTGAGGTAAGATTGTCTGCACGTTTGAACCCCGATGCAGCACAAGTCTAGCTTTCAGACTGCTTGCTAACACTATTGCTGCTCTAGGATTCTGAGCATTGAAAAGCTTGGCAACGTATTCAAGCAGGCTGCCATCCCACTCAAGTACACACCACGTCGGTTTATCTTCGACAGCAGCAGTCAAAACTTTATCATCATTGAATCAGACCACGGCACGCTCTGCCCAACCGATCGCACAAGCATCTTGGAAGCCAAGGTAAGTTATAAAGATGCATACACTTCTACCGTGCTGGCCTGCCTTTTCAGGACAATCTGTAACAGTTTGGATTATGGGATATATATACAGGCTGCTTTGGATACGGAAGAAGGCACAATTCCAGAAGAACTGCCTGTTGAGCAGTTTGGGCTTCCAAAAGCAGCACCTGGAAACTGGGCTTCCTGTATTCGTATTGTCAATCCGCTTCAAGGCGAAACGCTGTTCCTTGAAGACCTTGATAAGAACGAGGCTGCATTCTGGTACGTTGATTGCTGATCCTATACTGATGCCGATCTAAAGGCTCTCTTTAGAGTTGCCTCGGGCTTGTTTAGATACCACGGCTCACCAATACATTGATTCAGCATTGCATCATGCATCTTTGAATCGTCTCCCATGACTACACATATCATCGTTGGCACTGGCACTGGCGTGAAGCTTGCGCCTCCATCGTCAACAGCGAGTGCGCTGCGTGTGTACAGGCTTGAGCCTGATGGAACGAGTCTCGAGTTTCTTCACAGCGTAAGCACGCAGACCTGCTATCAAAAGCACAGACATTGTGGTTAACATGCTCACATTTGTATTTTGCTGATCTTAACAATGTCTGATTGCGGGCTAAAGACTCCGCTTGATGCAGTCCCGCGTGCAATGTGTACGTTCCAGGGCAAGCTCCTGGTTGGTGTCGGAAAGTTTTTGCGTATTTATGATATCGGCAAGAAGAAGTTGCTGCGCAAGTGTGAATGCAAGGTAACTAGCAATCGTGGGTCTATGAGACTGCATTTAGCATTGCTGTTGCTGATCTAGTTCTCTAACTATCTGTTTGTCTTACATACAATATGCATGTGTTGCTTCATTTTAGGGGTTCCCTACCAACATTGTCAGCATCCATACACAGGGCAACCGAATTATTGTTGGTGATGCACAGGAGTCGGTGCATTATGCCATGTACCGTCCGTTTGACAATCGGATTGTGATCTTTGCAGACGACATTATTGCACGATGGACCACGGCGACCATTATGCTTGACTACGACACAGTTCTAGGCGGCGATAAGTTTGGCAACATATTTGTGAATCGGCTACCAACGGAGATATCCAAGGATATTGATGAGGATACGACTGGCAATCGTGCCGTGTTTGAGCGTGGAACAATGCAAGGAGCGCATTACAAGGTACGTTGTGCAACCATGGGCTTGAACCGAGCACAGATCCAACAATTCATGGTACCCAGACTGGCATTTGTAAAACATAGTCGACTGCTGACACAATCCATCAACAGCTCCATCACGAAACACAGTTTTATGTGGCCGAGACCATCACGTCGCTATCAAAGACCTCGCTGGTCCCTGGCGGTCGCGAAGTGATTGTCTACACAACGCTTCTCGGCACAGTAGGACTTCTGATCTCTTACACTGCAAAGGAAGACTATGATTTCTTCCTTGCACTCGAAATGGCCATGCGCAACGAACTACCACCACTCTCTGGCCGCGACCATCTTGCATATCGGTCTTCGTACGCGCCGGTTCAGGGTGTTGTTGACGGCGATCTCTGCGAACTGTTCAATGGTCTTTCTGGCGAAAAGAAGCGTGCTATTGCTGAGCAGCTTGATCGTAGTGTATCGGACGTTAGCAAGAAGATTGAGGATATTCGCAATCGTGTTGCGTTTTAAAAGAAAACAACAAAACGGACAGACTGCAACGGAAGAAGGCGGAAATGCAAAGCGAGGGTGAGAGTGAGGGTGAACAGCACTATAATGAAAGTAGCTTGCCATTTCTCTCTCTCTCTGTCTCTGTCTGTGTGTCTTGTCCTTCTCTATCTTGCTCCCTTCAAACGGAATAAAGGACACAAAAACAGTAATGACTGGTATTCAACTAGGAATATGCTTGATTCAAAAACGGGTTAGGGTTGCAGGATGTTGTTGCCATCTGAGTGGTTATTTCTGTACGTCCGACTTGGCAAGCTGATCAGCAATATACTTGAATAGTGTCACCGATGGCGGCTGTCCTTCCTTGGCATAAGCAGTATATCTATATTGACAAATCAGTCTAAACAGTTTAGCTTTCAACCACACACACACACACACCCCGCGCGCGGTTGATGTGTGTTGATGATGAGAGAGTGAGTGATAGAGACAAGGACAAGCAAGAGTTGCATGAATGTCAGTGTATATCCAATGGAGAGAGAGAGAGAGTTTTGAAGATCTATCTCATCAACAATCGCAAGATATGCATCTCTCACACACACAGTATATTACAAAAGCGTAAAAAAAGGAGCGAAACCAACTTCGCTCCGCTTCTTAAAGCGATGCTGATGTTGATATAAAATCAGCGATACAAAGACTCACCAACAGAATAGTTGCGCTGCTTCAAGGCAATGACCATGGCGACAAGGCTATTGGCAAAGCTAGTTTTGTCAAATGCACAGTATGTGATATTGCGTCCTGCGACTGATGCAGCCATGACTTGTATCAAGCCCTTGAGTTCTAGGCTCCCGTTAAACGCACCACAGCCTGCCATAGATGATAGCAGCAGACCAGCAAGGTAGAGAGATCATGTTTATCAGCCATTGCAAATTGAGTGCAGAATCCCCACAATAAAAGCCAAAGTGGTTTGGAGGAATGTCCGCAGAGGCAAGGAGGGGAAGAGGAGAATGGATGATCGGATCACCGACAGTAGTGATAAAGCTGGCGAGATAAGGAGAACATACCCCAGTTTCCTGTTGCAAGGTTTCGAGTACGATCTAGAGTACTTGCCTCCGAACCAAGGAAACCAGCGTAGGCTTTGCCAAGTTCGCGACAGATGGATGCCTTGGAATACTCTCTCAGACTAGCGCGATGGTGAAAGTATGCGGCGTCAATCGCAACAGTCTCTCTGCATCTTCGTCCAAGATGATCTCTTCAAGGGTCCGGAAAGAGACAGACGGCATATGCGTCGAACAATAAACCAAATCGGGCAACACACACATATACATATACATTCGTTCAGTTGGTCTGGTTACAAGCTATTCAAGGCGAAACAGCAGCAACAACAGAGATACTGAGAGATGCGAATGACAGCCTACAATGGTGTTGTATCCTGATAGTCGCCTGCCCATTGAAGCGTTTTGGAGTATCCCTTATAATCAGAGTATCGCTGTGCACCAATGACATACAGCGCCTCGTTGTCTTGCAAGCATTCAGTGAATAAACACGCGGCAATCAACTCTGGCATGATGACAAACAAGATCTCCTCTTGCACAGCACCCTGATGTTGGAGCGCGGCAGATTCAACAATCAGTGTTAGCCAGAATGATCAAACACCCCCCCCGCCTCCACCGAACATCTTGCTTTTTGGTTTGTAGTAATGAGAGATACCACTAAGATTGTGGTATCGAATTCACCTCTGTCAGGATCCCACCACCGACAAACTTGTTTGCGAAATCGATTTGAGATGTGTTTTGAAGATCCTCGATGTTGTCGCTGCTCAATGTGATTGTGCATAAAGATGCATGCGTCTGTGCTTGCCAATCAGGCATCAACGGTGGCGGCACGGCTTTGCGATGGAATGTTACATATCCCGTTGGATCTATCGAAACAGAAATACAGGCAAGTGTTTAGCAGGGAAGTAAGCCAAACGTGTAAATGTTGGGTTGTTGATAGAGTTGAAAGGATACTTTTGCGTGCACAGAGATACATCGATAGAGAACTAGGCACTCACTTGAGATCATAATAGATTCAAAATAGTGGAAGATGAACTTGAGTTTAGTGAGGCGCACGCTTGACGGTGGGCTGGTTTCTTTGTAGAGCGTGTTGAAGTTGATAAAGGGATATGTTCGTGGCCGATTCCGGACTTCAAATGTACAAAACAGAGCGTTGGCAAGCAGCGATGCGATCTAAGCTCAGCCAGTAAGCCAACGCAATAGCGAGAAACCAGCATCAGTCGCTAGTCAGTCAAGCATCAATGTGGCGCAAGAGAGCGGCATCTATGGTATAGACTGAGAAACTCGAGACCTGCCGCTGGGAGAGAGTGATGGCACGATTCTGTTGGCGGCCAAGCTTGGCGAGCGGCAGTGGAAACAGACTGGCGAGATCGAGTGCAAGCTGTGCGATAAACGGGACGACAATCGACAGATACTTGGCGTCTTCTTCCAGCAGAAAGTCAGACAGAAGCGCATTGCTGTGATCGGGGCTGCAGTTCAAGCGCAGGACTTGGTCAATGGTCTGAGAGCAGATGGATCAACGAGCGAGTCAGCAGCTGGTGCGCAGCAGCAGAGCATCCAGACAAGATGCGATCCAGCAGAGCGCGGCACCTCGAGATCTGGCGAGTGCACAAGCGAAGCAAGAAGTTTGTGCTGGAGCCGCAGTCGTTTCTGAGCTTCGTCCGCATCCGAATCCGCATCTGCAGAAACGAGCGGCAGTGGGATCCGGTCGCTTGGATGCAGCGCAGCCGAAGAGTCCGTCAGATCCTCGAACGGAAACTGAGTGTCGCTCGAGTCACTCGAGTCGCACGCTGCATCCACGGCTGCATCCACAGCTGCATCGGTGGATGTGTTGCGATGGTTGCTGCTTGGATGCGAGTGTTCTGGTGCTGCTGCTGCTGCTGCTGCTGATGTTGATGCTCTGTCGCTTGCTGCT
>JH393163.1:10511-21481 GCA_000235945.1 Homolaphlyctis polyrhiza JEL 142
AGAGCCAGCATTGAGCGTTTGTGTTGAGAAGGATGAGTAAAGAGTTGATGCAGCAGGATTGGAGAAGCCTGCCAGGATTCTGAAGCATCCGAGTTACCTCGAAGGACATCATCGAGCAGAACAAGAATGCTCTGCAGCGTATCTGAGCGCACAAGTTTAGCAAGCAGCGAAACAAAGAGATCGACATACTCTTCGGCAGACTGTGGCGGATGGTCAGCGAGATGGCCAGATGCGAGCAAGTGGAAAGCGGATCAGCGAGAACCGAGAATAGAAGCGGCAGCATCAGGATAAACGACAGACCTGAGCGAGAGCAGCTTGCGGCGACTTTTCGAACTGGCGGATCTGGGCGAGCTCGGACTCTGAGAGCAGGCCAGCGCGTTGATAACCCTGGAAGCAGCTCATGTGGGCGAGAGAGTCAGAAGGCGAGAAGGCGAGAAGGCGAGCAAGTCACAGAGAGCGAGAGAGTCAAAGCAATCTTGGACAGACCTCCCAAGGAATTGTGCGGGAGCGGATGCTGGAAGTCTGGTCAAGCAGATAGTCGTTGTGGCTTGCGATGATGGGAGCGTCGATTGAGACGTTGTTTTGGAGCTGCTGCTGGTCCGCCATATGGAGCAGGAGAGAGAGAGAGAGAGAGAGCGAGTTGGCAAGTTTGTTGTTGTTGCAACGACAGAAAGCAGTTTATTGATGAGCGAAAGAGAAAGGGTTTTTGGACAACTGGATCCAATCTTCTTCTTGATTAGTTATACGAACGAGATGGGTTTTGAGATGGAAGGAAGAGACGAAAGACTGGCTGAAGAAGCGGATGAGGAGGATGAAAGGAAGGCGAAGAAGGATGAGAAGTAAGCAAGCGAAGTGAGCGGTGACCAGGAGGACGCGAGTGTGAGATCGCGGGGAAGCGGAGGATAGAGAGCAGCGAGATCCTTGTGTTTCTGTTTCTCAAGAGATCGAGATGAGAGATCGGATGAGTCCGAGGGATGAGAATGATCCGAGAGATCAAGAACATCAAGAACATCGCGAGCATCAAGAACTTCGTCTGCAGTGGCGAGATCTGCGAGCGGATGCAGATCGAATCGCAGACTACGCCAGCAGTTTGCGTCGCTTGCTTCGCCTCCGATGCGAGCACCAGCGAAGCGCAAGGCAGCGACGGCGCGATCGCCCGCGACAGCGATGCGCAGATGAGCGCGACCACGCATCAGATTGGCGAAGCCTCGCGGAGTTGTGTTTATCGCTGTCGCTGTCGCTGTCGCTGAACCCGAACTTGGATCTGGCAACAAAGTCGACGACGAAGTCGAAGCTTCGACGATGCGGATGTTTTTGCCCAGAGCAGCGCAGGCGACGGCGTCGTGGCGCAGATGGAACAGCAGCGCCGTCGTCAGCGAGTTGTGCGCCAGCTGCGACTGCGCAGCGCTGCCGACGGTGTAAGCCCAGAACATCAGTCCCGCTCCAACAACGATTCCCGCCATTCCCATTCGCAGTCCTCGCAGCCCTCGCAGTCCTCGCATCGCCGCTATCGCCGGCATTCCAGTCGCTCGTGCTCCCGTTGCAAAATATCCTCGTCGTTGTTCTCTTGGTCGACTCGCTGCCTTGAGTGCACTGGATCCATATGCTCCGATCCACCTCGCTGCTGTCTGCATTTCTGTCTGAGTTGCTGTCGCTGTCGTCGTCGTCGTTGTTTTTGGTTTTGGTTTTGTTTGGGCAGAGAACAAATCGTTGGTATTTCTCTTCTCCTTCGTCTTCCTCGCATACAAATACAATCCACCAATGTCGCATATTCTCGCAGACTGGATAAACAACGACCTGCAGCTCTCCATCCAAATACAGCCACACGACTTAGACTCGGCATTCAGATCCGGATATCTCTTTGGAGAACTGCTTGCGAAACTCGCCGTCCACGACTCGCTCAACCAAAGCTTCGCAAACGCTACAAACATTGACGCGCTCATCAAAAACTATGGCGCTCTCGAACTTATCCTGCGCCAGAAACTCAGTATCAGGCTTTCAAGCAACTACGCCTTGGATATCATCAATGGAAAACGCGGTGCTGCCGCTAAACTGCTCTATCAAATCAAAAGCGCTATTGCTTCGCGTCCAGCATCCGCAAGCATCAATCAAAAAGTTCATCCCTCTCCCTCGGCCGTTGCTGATAATGCTGCTCCATCGCATCTGGCCCCTGTGCGTCCCCCCGCACGCATCCATAAACAAACTAAAAAGCACACGGCTCACCATGAATCTAGACCCATGTCTGGCATGAGCTCTTATCCTGCCACTCCTACTGGTATCTCCTCTGCCCTTGTGTTCAGTCGGTTGATAGTCTTTGTGTCTATCCCTCATCCCTGTTACTAACTTGGCTCTCGCAATAACAAAACAGGTGACAAGGCTTCTCCGATACACTTCAAAGAAGATATCAAGCATACATACAATGCCAAAGAACACGACTTTTTTGCTGGAATGCTCAAAGCTAAACTAAAACGGTACAACACTGTTCCTGCGCCAATCGCCTCCTCAAAACAGCCTTCTACTAAATCGGACTTGGTGAGCACAATCATATACTGCTCAGTCGTTCCATCTGTTACTGCGCTTACCTTGCCTATGCTATTAAGAATACTAACAGTTGGGGGGGGGGTTCGCCTTTTAACCAGACACCCAAAAACACCTTTGTCATGAAAAAGAACCACGAAACTATCTCACGCATTGCAGAGGCTCGTGAGCCTGCAACGCATTCTACCGGTCAGCAGCACCAATCATCTCATCAGTTGAAGCAAAGAAAACAGCGTGGTGCTCCAGATGAGTTTGTGATCCGCCAAGAAACAATGGGATCTCGTGGATCAGATCTCCATGATGATGTCGACGATTCAGAAAATGCTTCTCAGCCCGTTCAGCATCTGCAAGAGCTTAAAGAGCAAAAGAGAAAGGCTTTGAGTCAGGTACTGCGTCTCGTTCATATTGTTTTGTTTGTTACTGTTTGTTATAACACATCCAGAATCTGATTTTCTTCCATCGCCGGACTCTGATCTGTGTTGTAATGCATTGCTGTTGGTAGATTAAGCGCCGAGAAATCATTGCAGGACTCGATCGCGAAATCGCTGCGTTTGAAACCAAGCTGGATCTTGATGTCAGCCAAGACAAGGCACTGGATGATCCCTCTGAGCCTCTAGGGTCATCTGATGGTAATGGCAGCAGCAAGGGTCTGGCGACACCTGATGTCATTGAATTCATCAAAAACAAGGCTCGCATGAATCCTGTGCAACACATGAAGCAACTTGCTCGGCTCATGCCACCGCAAGACGTTCGCCAGGAGCAGTCAAATAGATATCTTGAGAAAATCAAGGTATTTACTCATCTCTTTTCTGTCTCTCGCTCCGTGTTCCTCTAGACAACTACTCTCATGTCTTGAGCACTTGATTCGTAGTCTTATGAGGTGTACTGACTTGCTTGATGCGTCTTTGTAGATTCAGCGAGTTGAGGAAGAGTACTCGCGCAAAGATCGCGAGCAACGTCGTCGCAAAATCATTCTTAATCATCAACAAGCTCAACAAGAAATGGAAATCAAACATCTCGAAGATCTTGTCATTTCCAAGCTAATGCGACAGTCGAAACAAGAGCGTCGCATTGCCGAACAGTATGTCACCCTTGCATTTATCTGCAGACAAGGCGATGGCTTGACAAACTGCTTTATGATTGATTCTACAAACCCAGAAATGCTAACTGTTTGCTTGCGGCTATGGTGCCAGATTGATGCAAGTCCGCCACGAAAAAGAAGTCATGCATGAAAATAGAGTCTTTAGAGAACGCCAGTATGCCGAGCGACGCCAAAAGGATTATGAGGATGCACTAGCACGCGAATACATTCTGTGCGAAAAGGCGCGTCAAGAATACAAGATCCAAATGGCGACACAACTTGCTCAGCATCGCGAAATCCTTGCATCCAAGCAAGCACAAAAACACGAGAAAAACACTCTGTTCTGTCAACAGCTTGTCAAGGAACTCGTCGATTTGGTGTTCAAGGTTGCTGAACATCGTGTTTTGAACGATTTCAAGGACGTCCCGTTTACAAAGATGAGGGAATGGAAAAACTTGTTTGTGGCTGGTGAACCGGTTTATAAACCCTTGATTGTTGATTTGGAAATGGAAAGTGCTTTTATGGCATTCGATGAATCTGTCGCTGGTGCTGGGACGACTGCTTTGATTGCTGGCTCTACTGCCACTGCTGCTGCTGCCGCCGGTATCAATTCCGATCAGGCTGCACATGGATCCAAGGAGATTGATACATCGGCGATTCAGTTGCTGGACAATGCCGAGTTCTCCGACTATATTTCAAGCACTGGAACTTGGGCTACATCGCAAGAGTAAGTCAATAAGCACTATATTTACCCTGAGTTCCTTGTAAAAATAGCATTGCAACTATTCGATCCCACTGCTTGTGAGCAAGACTGACATCTGCTGTATCATGATTATATCTCTTGTCGATTTATGTGTGTGTGTGTGTGTGTTTGTTACAATATAAGGCCCATCAAGAATCTGATTCTGGGCAATATTATCGAGGATATCATGCAGCTTACCTCGCCACAGGAAGCCACGTATGAATTGACCCCATTACCATCGGCACCACTGCGTATTGCAATCATCGGCAAACGCTTCTCTGGCAAAATGAGTGCCGCCAAGATACTTGCTGAAGCATACAATATGGAGATTCTGCGCATCGATGAGCTGATGAAACAGGCAATCAGGTTTAGTAACAGTCTAATGTTATTGAAGGACGAGAAGCTGTTTTACATTCTGCTGTATTCTAACATTGATATTGTACCTGATCTTTACTTGTCATCTCAACACATCCACTTACTTGCTTGCAATCGACTTGTAATGATGCTCAACAACAATACTGCCATCTGGAACCACTTAAATTACAAATGTGATTGAGCAGCGTCAGTGATCCATCACAAAAGAAACCCGAAGCCAAAGAAAAGGACAAAGAAAAGCAGGACAAGGACAAGGAAAACAAGGACAGTAAGGCGGGTAAAAAGACCATGAGCAAGCCACAGATTGGCGCCAAGATCCAACTGGCAATGCTTGAGGGACAGAGTCCAGATGACAGTCTTCTAGTCGCGTTGATCATTGACGCTCTGAGCCAAACACCGCCTGCGAAACCTGGCGGTTGGATCCTGGTTGATTTCCCAAGAACGCGTGCTCAGGCTCAACTGCTTGAACGCGAACTATCAGGGTGAGCCTCATTTTACCATACTGATTTTACTTTTATCAAAGAACGCACCTGGCTGAAGTCAATCTCATTGATTCGTTTATCAAACAAGATACGAAGATCCGAAACCAGTGAAGAAGGGTGACTTGAAACGTCCAAAGGACAAGGAGACAAAGTCTACGGGAAGAAACAAGTCATTGATTGCTCCGACAGATGCATTGACCGAAGGCATGATGGCTCCACCTGTCAGCGGCTTGGACTGTGTGCTTCTGCTTGAAGTCGATAACGAAGTTGCTATCAGTCGAAGCGCTGGTCTGCGTGTCGATCCTATCACCGACAAGGTGTATCACCTGGAATTGGATCCTCCTCCCAAGAATGTACCGGTAAGATGCAGCACAAGATGCACAAGGATTGCAACACGGTTTTTTTGTTTGAACTGCGGCTGATGTACTTGTTGTGTGTCAAACATCATGATTTTGGTGGCGGTGTTGGGACCTGTGTGTCTATTCGATCTGGATACAGGGTACTTTTGAGAGACTTGTTCCTGTTGAAGATGAGTCTAAATCGCGCGCACAGTTGCAGTACCAACTGGCAGCCTTCGAAGAAGAGGAAGAGCCTCTCAAAGAATGGCTATCAAGATTTAAAACCTTGCGAGTATGTATCCTGCCCACTCGCATGATCTTGATGTATTCCGCCTGCCACAAGTGTCAAGGCATCTCAAGACGATATGTTTCTGGAGAGCTGACGGTTGAATCATGTTTGTGATATTAGACGGTTGATGCAAGTCACACTTCTGAAAAGACTGTTGAGATTGCACAAGGATATATCCGCGAGATCATTGAAGCCAATGAGCAAAGCTTGCGTGAACGCCAGTCTACTCTCAAGCTGCTCGATGAACAGGGTAAGGCAGAGTATTGTTTGAGATGAAATCGCGTTGAGAATACACAGATGTGAACAAGAGAGAGAGAGCAAGCAGCGCGAGTTGCAATAGTGGTTGATCTGGCTTCCTTGCGGGCTGACTTTGATGTTGCTTCCACTCTCATATTAAGGTGAAGGTCACTCGACTGCTGCACCGAATAGCGATGTTCAAGGCAATGCCACGGGAGAAGAAGCTGATACACCGACAGAGATGCGCAGTGAAGAAGACAAAGAGCGCAAAGCGTCAGGTCGAAGTCGTGGACTCAGCAGTGCTGGTCGCAATACGACGACACAAGGACAGACCGCCACGCCACAGCTGGAACGACGCGTCACAAGCCCAAACGAAGCTGCAATCAAGATCAAAACAGCAGGCAAGTTGTAACAAAAGCAACACTGCAACACGCAGTACTCGCGACTGTCGTACCGACTATCCGATTTGGCTGACAGATCGATCTTGAACTTGCTCCAATGCTTCCTTGGTGATATCATTAACCAGTTGATCCAAAGCGTCAAATCTCACCCTCGAATATCGTGATCACGGAACCGACTTCCATGGTGGAAGCTTCACCAGCTACAGCCGGAATCGACGCGACCATTCCAGAATTTCCTATACAGACTCGCCATTCCATCAATCCAGTCTCTACAGGCCGTCGTCAGCCATCAAAAGAACTTGCCGAAGTACTTGTTGATCGTAAGTACAACTCTTGGCGTTTTCAACACCGAATTTCCATTCTTGACAACTCACACCTGTGCATTGCCTCTTGCTTACGTCTTCACCGTCAAACAACAAAACAAAACAACAAACAACTCCAATCGAGCCAGAATGGACAACAATCGAAAGTACATACACCGACACACTGAAACTCGCATTCAGATCACTGCGACGCGAGCAGGAATCTATTTTGAGATTCTTTTTCGAAACCAAGACGTCGTTTCGCAAGTTTCTTGAGCGTCCCGACTTGAAGCAGGATCTTGTTGATACCTTCCAGGCGGAATACAATGCGATTGAAGATGATTTGCGGTAAGTTGTGCTTCCTTTTTTGGAAGCACGAGTATAGACTGCATGTCTCTAGATCACTCCCCCCCCCCCCACCACTTGCGGTGTGCAAGGGGTAGTGGGTGAGGGTGATCAAAAGATATGATCCTTCTGATGATTGGCATTCCGAGTTTCTATTTCGATGCAATATAAGGCGACTGGTTATTGACTGTTTCTACCAATTCTCTGTTGTTGTTTTTTTGCGAGAATACAGATCAGATCCTGATGCCAAGTCTGAGCTTCACCAGCGTGTCGAAGACCTCCGCGATCGACTATGGGAAATGTCTGACAAAAAGAGGGAAGAAGCGGAAAGCGAGCGTCTGTCGATCATCGAGGACAAATGGGTTGAAGATCACTCTTACATCCTAGCCAATACGTATATCATGATGATGCAGGCAGAGCTGGATCGATTTATGGGCTCGAAGCAGCTAGTGATGGACTACTTTAGAGATGCGTTTGATGTTGGACTGGTTGATATCAGCCGAGCAGTGCTGAGAGCGCCTCTGATTGGCGCCGCTGCGCCACCGCCGATCGAAATAGGATCAGTTCTGGTCTCTGCGTATGAGGCGCAGCTGGTAGCGAGGCGTGAAGGAGCCCAGAGTGCGAATGCAAACGGTGTCGCCGGGGGTGGTGCGAGCGGCGTTGGCGGAGCTGCTGCAAACGCGCCAGCAGCGGCAGCAGGAGGAAAGCCAGGCGCGAAACCAAACGCGTCTGGACCGCCACAGCCAGCAGCAACGACAAAGGACAAAGATGCGGCCAAGAAGGCGGCTGCCACAGGTGCAAAGGCTGGAGCTGCTGCTGCTGCTGGTGGTCCCTCGGGTTCTGTGGCACCAGCAGGAGCAGCCACGGCCGCGCCAGCAGTGCCATCGTCAGAGTCCGCCATGCGGCATCTAGCAACGATGCCTGAAAAGGAGCATCTTGTGATTGACTACGAGAATGTTGTGTTCCCCGATATCCAGGCAGCCTACGACTTTTGTATCAATGCAATCGTTCAATCAGACCACTCGTTGGATATCCCTGCTGCGGCTGCAGCTGCTTCGGGCGACAAGCGCGAAAAGCGTCATACACCAGCAAACCTGCCAGAGAGTAAGTCACCAAAAGCATAAATACCTGCAGGCATTGCTAGATTGGAGCGGAGTGATGGACTGATGACCGGCTGATATGCTACGACTGTATAGTTCCAGAGTCTGAACCAGTGCAGCAGCCTGAGCATGTCCGTGCCATCGAGACAGAGGAACAAGTTGTCAAGTATCATCTGGAGAGAATCCGCCAGCATGCTGTTGACCATCTAAAGGTACGAGAGAGCAACAGCAGTAACAAGCAACAAACCACTACAGCAGATTAGACTTACACACAATCGCATCAATATGATATACATATGCATATATATCCAGGAACTCCGCACCAAGGGATTCGAAGCCTTTATTCAACTCGATGATTGGATCGGAACACGATTTCAAGCAGAAATGGATGCTGCTCGCGACATGATGAACTTGATCAAGGAGGCCATCGAGTCCGAAGCTAAACTGCCTAATCAGCTCATACTCGAAGGCGAAAAGTTCCAAATCGATTTCGGAACCTTGACGCTTGAACCTGAACCTGAACCGCGACCTGAAAGTCCTGTAGAAAAGATTTGTGCGTTTTGTGTTGCTCTTGATGTTGTCTTTTCCCTTGCTGCATGACTCCCTTCAACTCCTTTGCTGTCTTCTTCCTAGGCTGTGTTGAAGATGGTGGTGCAAAGTCAGCACACAGTTTTGCGTGGTGCCATTTGATGGATCTTGTGATGGTTGCTACATCGCGTTTCCCATCAAATGAGAGTGCTTTGTATGAGAGTTCCCATGTCCCTCGAATGATCGATGAAAACTGACTATGACTCTTTATGGATTGTTTGAACAGTGCCCGACCAGTTCACAGTGCTGCAGCTACTGAATCTAGCACGCCAGCTTCGCATCATAGCACCTTCAGGCAAAATACCATGCAAGCACTTTTACGACTATATTGTGAAAACAGCTGCATTGAGTAGCTCGACCGACTTGCTACCCGAATCCTACTGCACGGCAGATCCGCAACAGTTTCAGCAAATCTGCTACATTCTTGATCCCTTTGAAACAGGATTCCTTAGTTGGCGCAAATTCTTGATGCTTAATTCACGCACTCTGCCATCTTCGATTTCTTCACTGGCTGAGATGAAGTTGGAGTTTGAAAAGGTCATGAATGGTAAATCAGAGGTAAGCTTTTATGCGACTTTTGTTCTATTTGCTTGCTTGCTTGCTTATCCGTTCTTGTGATCTGTTGTCTGACTATGCTGCTTTCTTCTGCTCATCTCTCTCTTTTTTTGGCGGAGATGCGATAGATCACTAAAAACGACTATGATCAAGTCTATCTGTGGTTTGAAGAGGATGGTCCCTCCAAATTTGAAGACTCGCAGATCAGACCCTTTGCAAGATCTGCCAAATTCAAGGCGGCACTGTTTAGTAAGTGGTCATAGTCGGCACTGGTGCATGGCCGTGTTGATTACCTTTTGGAGTTACTGAATGCTTCTGATGCGATTCGACAACAGGCATTTTCTCCGAAGTGTCTGCCAAGAGCCCTCTTGGTGCATCTCAAATGGTCGCATCTGCACAAGGAACTGATGCCAGTGCTTTGACTGCATCGACGGCTGTTGCTCAGCAGTCATCGCTGACCACGCAGCCCTCGAGTGCCATTGCCACCACTATGGCAACGGCAACTGCAACAGCCAACGCGATAGTAAATCCAACAACACCACCAAGCGCATTGGCGGGTGGTCTCAGTGCAGCGACAGCATCAGCCATCGCAACAACCAACCTTCAACCAACAACAACAGATCCCACTGCAGCCATATCAACGTCAACTCTCAATGCTATAGGCACGACTGCATCCATATCTCAACCAACGCCAGACAAGGACAAACCACAAGGAGAAACCACATTCCAAACCACTGGCCACCAACGCACACCCATAAACCCACAAGGAGGATCAACATCACCAAATGCACCAGATCCCATTCTGCTAGCAGACCACGACCCCATTCCACAAGACAATTGCCACTTCAATGTCAAAGACTTTCTTGCATGCTGTGCTCTCGACGAAAGCTCTGTCGACGGTCTTGAAAAAGCTTTTATCGTCTTTGGCTCTCGCGATGGCTTGTGCACTGCTGCCAATGTCTATGAAGCCTTGCACCATTTCTTGGTCTTGGTCGATTCGTCGCATCGATTGGACTCTGGCGAGAGTTTGGAGGATCCCTATCCTATGGTGAGTTGTCACTGTAAAAGTGCTTTTGTTGGGATCTCTTTTGATGAAAGCATGCCTGTAGGAGAAGTGTGTGTGGGAGGAGCAGGGGGTTGTTCTGCTTTCATAGAGTGTATCCTTGTCGTCTGTCGCTATGCTTTCTTGTGTCACAGTATTGACAAGATCGCCTCTTGCTACTGCCATTCTGACTGTATGTGTATGTGTATGTGTATGTGTGTATCGTATATAGGACATGATTATGCACGTGTTTGACGAGGCAAAGATCCCCAAAGGCGGCGTGATTTCGTTCGAAGTGTTTGCAGCAACATCAAATGCAATCGGACTGCCTATTATGGCTTGTCCGCTCTACCAGATCGATGATGTCACAATCGTGTCGACCCATTCTCGTCCGTCAAGCGGCCGTGAAAAGTCATGACGCCTGTAATGGGCAGATCGATTCATGAATCAACCAACGAATGAAAAGGAGGGAATGCAGCGAGATCTTGGGGGGAAATCAGATGGAATTCAATCGTTTTGTTATAGTTGCTTGCGTTGTTTTTTAAAAAAAGTAAG
>JH393164.1:0-12284 GCA_000235945.1 Homolaphlyctis polyrhiza JEL 142
CAGCAGTGTGATGGTATCAACAGCATCAAGCTGTATTGCCTCTACGTACATAACATGGACTTGGTCTTTGGTCAGTGGCTGAGGCAGCAGACCATGGAGATACTTAGTGAGTGTTCCAGCATAATCCATGATATTGTCCTTGAGTTCCTGTGCCAGTCTGTCGAAACGATCAACCAAATCCAGTTTAGGCACTGGTAGACTGGCTGATAGAGTAGTCATATCGATGGTGCTGTTGTTGTTGTCCATGGATGATGGATGATGGTTGATGGTTGATGGTTGATCAAGCGAGAGTGATGGTTGGATTTGAGGGAAACGCCGCTTTTTGTGCTTTTGTTGTTGGCTTTGTTTTCAGAGATCTTGCAGCGATATCACCATTCTCGCCTATAAGATGGCCAGCATCTGGACTGCGGGCAGTTGCTTGCGTGGTGTGATCTCCAGTGACCAGTTGGCCAAACTCATTGCTTCATCTGCTTGAACTGGAATCGAGTGCGTCATTCGCGCAGTTTCCATGGCACAAAAATGAACAGTCGCTGGGCTGATCAAAACGACAGCAGCGATAGTAACAACGAAGCTGACAGTCGTCGTCCAACTCAGTCGCGGGGCCAAAGACAGGGACGGATCCCGAATAAGAGTCAAGGTCGTGGCCAGCGCCATGACAGGCAGTCTGACAGCGACCCGGCGCTGCACAGCAAGCGACGCAGGCAGGAGAGTACGCCGTCAACATCCACATCCACATCCACACCAACACCAACATCAACATCGACGGCCGAAGCTCAACAGGAACACATCATACCAACAGCGACTAGGCAGCCTCGGCTGGAACGAAAACTACCTGTCGCACCTTTCATTCAAGGCTGTCGCAGCGTCGACAACTACGAGAAGCTCAATCGAATTGAAGAGGGCTCATACGGAATCGTTTATCGAGCCCGTGATCGCCAAACAGGCGAGATTGTCGCTCTCAAGAAGCTCAAGCTGATCAACGAGAAGGAGGGCTTCCCGACAACGTCGCTCCGAGAAATCCATACGCTGCTGATTGCAAAGCACCCCAACATTGTCAATGTCAAGGAGATTGTCACGACTCCATCGCTTTCTGGGTGAGTCGATTCTGTTTACCCCACCACTCCAAGTTGCTTTAACAAGAATCGGAGCTTTCTAATTTCATGTCTTTGACATTACTTGGCCCTAATGATGCCTTTGAATATCCACGGCGCACCAGCATATTTATTGTGATGGAATATCTTGATCATGATCTCAAGTCGCTGATGGATGCCATGCCATCACCCTTTTTATTGTCGGAGATCAAAACACTGATGTTGCAGCTTCTTTCTGCAGTAGCCTGTCTTCATAAGAACTGGATCATGCACCGTGATTTGAAGACATCGAATCTGCTGATGAACAACAGAGGGACGATCAAGGTGGCCGATTTTGGACTTGCGCGACGGTATGGTAGTCCACTGGGCAATATAACACCGCTTGTGGTTACGCTTTGGTATCGGTGAGTCTGATGCAGGAATGCAGCTCCTTGCAGGTTTTCGTCCTTCTTTGATTGTGGGATCGATGAGATCTATACATGCTAATGATGTGCTGTGGATCGATTTATAAGAGCTCCCGAGTTACTGCTTGGCGAGAAGAAGTACACCACGGCAATCGATATGTGGTCGATTGGTTGTATTTTTGGTGAACTGGTCAACAAGCAGCCCTTAATGCCTGGCCGTGGCGAGATTGAGCAGGTCGACAAGGCAAGCTAATGATTGATGCAATGATTGATAGTATGATACTGCGATAGCATGGCTTTGAGGACTGCTGCAAGTGATCGCAAACTGACAGTCCAACCACAGATCTTCAAGTTGCTTGGAACACCCAATGACAGGATTTGGCCGGGATTCTCCGACCTTCCTGCAGCACAGACGTTTAAATTTCAGCATCATCCATACAATAATTTGCGAGCAACGTTCCCGTACCTTCCAGAGGATGGATTGGATCTCATGGCTCGGCTGCTTGCATACGATCCGGCAGCACGCATCACTGCCGAGGAAGCCCTGAGGCATCCGTTTTTTAGGTGAGAATAGCCACCTGTTTGTTGCTTGGTGCTGTTGAAGATATGGAGATGACCCGCTGCTGTCGGAGTTTATGTGCGTGTGTGCTGATAACTCTATTGCCTATTTGTTTGGGTTGAATAGCAATGCGCCTTTGCCAAAAGACCCCGAACTCTTTCCTTCCTTTCCAAGCAAGGCGGCAGGCGAACGACGTCCCCTGAGACCAGCCGAGGGTCAAGGAAAAGGCGTTACCAATCCAATGGGGTATAGCTCGATATTCCAAAATCAGTCGAGCGAAGTCGGAGGCGGATTCAAACTCCGCGTCCACATGTGACATACAGCTGCCACTCACTAATAACAAGCGTGCTTTCTATGATGCAGCCAGCATCATGTTACTATTCAGTGTTTACTTGAGGAAAGACGCTCGAAGAGGGAAGAAGGCAGAAAGAGAAAGAGAAAGAGAGCAAAACTTGTGCTTGAGTGTGCTTTATTACGATGATGATCAAGGTGATAGCCATCTGGACTGCAGCGCAGTGCAGATTTGATGACAGTCCTGCTGCACATCACTGCCCTCTCCAAACTGATATGATGGATGCAGATGCGAGCACACGATGTCGTTAGTGAGCGTGACTCTGCGTGCGCATGCCAACAGATAGACAGATAGACACAAACAAAGACAGAGTTCCGATAAACATGATGATGACTTACGCGATCGCCGAATGCTTTGACGGCATCAATGCGGGATGCCAGAATCTCTGGTGGACGCAGATTCCCAGAGTATGAGTCTGTGCTCAATTTGGCAAGGAGGGCAAGCACCGCATAGACTCCATCGACAGGCATATTCTGCATCTACAAGCGCGATCGCCAATCGACCCACCAATCAAAACACAAAAACAATCAGTGATGGCAAGCCTCTACTTTCAAGATTTCAAAAGGAAAGACAAGCAAAGCAGCGATTCAAAGAGAAGTGTGATTTGCTATACCAGGACTTCAAACAGACTGGGAATAGATAGATTCCATGCGATGCGATCCACCACTGCATCAACAACGAGGCGACGGTGACTCCAGTTGCTGTGAACAGCCACTTGTGCGGCAGAGTTTATCTGCAGAAGCATGTCGCTTGTATAACCTACGCATAAAGTCACAAGCAAGCTTCCGTAAACCTCGTTCGATAGCGCCAGATTCGGCTGCTTTTGTCTCAGGTATGCAATCTCAAGCAAGGAAAGTACATTCTCTGTTGTTGCACTTGGTTCTGGCGGCATTACATGGTGCAAAACCATTGTAAACATGACAGTATACAAAGACGGTCACAAAGATAAGGGTCAGAAATGTGGTTGGCTATAAGCAATGTAGCTGTTGGGAATGAGCATGGATCTCACGGGTGAAACTCATGGCGAGCGCCTTGACAAATGTTGCCGACCATCGAGGCAGATAGTACAATAGCTCTATCGCAGCTTGTTGAAGTTTGCCAGGCAGGTCTAGAAACGGTCCGAATCGAGCGTCTTTACCCTTTTTGGATTTGCCATAAAAGAAGAGCTCAAGTTGCGACATGATGTTGATGCTGTCCTGTTGATGATTTTGATCGAATATCAAGATTTGGCGAAGGAATAGGATAATTGCCTGATATAATCCACACAGAACATCCAATCATATCAAATCAGCTTTGGCACGATACAGCTTCCCTCAAAGTGACTGCTAGTTACCATTGAAAAGTCTGTATTCCATGTCTTGAGCTGTACAAGCTGCTTTGGAACATTGCATGTCCATCGTTTATATTCTTGTGATTCCCTAAGCTCGCTCTGCAAGAATCGGCAGACAGCAGCCACGAGTCAATCCAGTTGATACCAAGCTATCTATCAAGTAAAAGCAAAACAATATCAGTGGAGCATATCTCACCTCGAGCCCTGCAAGGATCTCAAATGCACCAAAAGCAAGCTGCATCGACTTTGTGTTGATCTGGAATCTGATGAGTGCTTCAAGAGCAGTCTCATCGTGCTGTGCAACCGACAGATCCCGTGTTATCGAGTCCAGCACGGCAAGATCGAGGCTAGGCGCATGAGCACTGAGCAACTGGCTACTATCAAGCACTTCGACAAAATAAGCCGAAGCGGCGACAACGATAGCCTGCTTGTCCACCGTCATGGTCGCATCGTTCGCTTCGAGCATGCTCAGTATGATTTTAGCGTATCCCAAGTTCATGTGCACGAGAACTTTGTGGATCTGTGTTGTGATTCAATTCAAAGACACGTAGTTTGTCACATTCAGCTATGCAAAACAGCTATTATCAGAAAGAGGGAACATCCTTACATTTTCATCAGCAGGGCTGCACAAGGCACCAAACGGAAACAGTGCTGTGACATGCTTTGTAAACAAGGCAGAGCACTTGACAGCAGATTCAAGTGGCATCTGTTATCAACGAAACGGGTCAGAACTGTGCGTGTCGTCATTCACAAGTGAAATCTGTCTAGATAGTAGCCTTGCTTTTGTGCCGATTGTTGCGACCAACCTTCAAACCAGAATGGACAATCGACAGAATGATTTGAATGACCCTCTGACAGATACCAAGGCTTGGGGTCCAAGCAAGTTTTGATGTTTTAAACACATCGCTCGCTTCGATCCAAAAGTCGATAAGCAGGGGATGGATCTGCTCAAATAGGTTCTATGAAACGGCAGCAGTCAGCAGTGTGTTATTCGGAGACAACATAGTGAATCAGTAGCAGCCGCGACAACGAACCATCACGCCACTATCGGAATTCAAGCTGAATGTTCTTGATGATTTAACTGCCTGCGTCAAAGAGATACCCGAAATGGCGATGCGATCGCCTGGCTTGGCCGCTGCAGTCTCTGAGAAGAGTGGCAGTGGTTGATGATGTTTGATCGAGTGTGTTTGCATCGACCAAACTCTGTTGAACAGCTGCATCGGCTTGAGCTATCAGGGAGATCACGGGATTTAGCAATGCAGTTTGGGTGATTGTATGGCACGGGATTCAACACGGGATTCAACATGGGTGTCTCACATTGTTCCATAGAGTCGCACTATCGCCGTGAGACTTTGTTTGGGTCTCATGCTTATGGATTTGTTCGGGACTGCGTGCATCCAAAACAAGCGTGAGGAACGTGTAGAATGTATCTAGAAGCTGCTCTCGACCCTGAAATGATGCGGGAGATGGCAGCGTGGCGACAGTCAGATTCATAGTGCTTCTGCAAGTCGATGCAAATGCAGCAGCAACCAACCTTGTGGTCGGCAAACTCGCTGCTAATGCTTATGGATCTGCCTAAAGTTGTAGACCAAGAGTGTTAGCACCAGTCACGGTACAACAATGTCCTTATTGATTGCAGTTAGATCCCACCAGAGCGACCGTCCCTGCTCTTGCCATGTGCGGACAGTAGATCGAGAAAGTGTGGCAGGATCTAGCATTCAATTAATCAGAACACGATGCTACATGTTTTAGAAGCGACCACAAGCGGCTCAATGTGTGATCTTACAACGTGCGATTGCTTGACAATGATGGCTGGGAATCGTGATAGAGTCAGCTTCAAAAGCCGAAGACCATCGACGCGGACCGTGTCTGTGATGTGGCTCATTGCGGACGATGCATATGCCACGATAATAGCTCCAAATGGTTTGATCGCCACCTATTATCCATGAATGCTGTCAGCTGTGATGATCGCATTCGTTTGACGATGATGATGGTCTATGCTATTGGATTCACCTCATCGATCCATGAAAAGTAGGCACTAAGGAAGGTCAAGAGTGTGTTGCGCACGGAATGGTTCTAAAGATTATGTGTGCGACCACGCCAGATTAGCTATATGGCAAGACGCTTGGGTTGCTCTGGCACGATGGTGCTGCCAAGATCCTAACCTCGTCGAGGATCAGAGCGAGAACCTCGTTTGCAACAGAGGCCAGATTGAGCACTGCAAACTCTGTTCCTTCCGATGTGAGGAGATCTTGCATCTGCGCAAGTGCCTCTGGATCATTGATAGTACATGGTTACGATGTAGCCAGACAGTCAGTATCGAGTGGTGATATGAATGCTGGGATGGATTGAGGGCAGATATGCGAGCACACCCTTTCGGCTTTGCGGGCTGTAGTGGCGAGACTGGATAAGAAGATCCTTCATGCGAGCGAGCTTGCCAGCAGTCGTGGCAGCACGCTCGTGGTCTTCGGCCGTAGCAAGTTTCTGCGAGCGTACAGCGATCTTCTGCGACTTGAACGAGACATCTGTCTGGTTGTCGGCGGCAGCGAGTTTCTTGCCGACCTTGAGTCTTTTTTTTCTATTTCGTTGGTTGTTGTTGTAGTTGCAGCCATGGTTTGTTGATGCGAGAAGAGTGTGCTGCGCAGTCAGTAACGTATGTGATAGAATGCACTCGGGATAGATGGTATGGCAAGCTGCATGTAAACACAGCGTGCAGATGAGCGAGCGAGACCTTGAAGTCTTCCTGCTTGATCTTCTTCTTGCGGGTTGGTTTTGGCGCCATTTGATTGTCGGCAAGCGATTGCGAGAATGCGGGGAAAGCGAATTTGGCTGCCAGATTGGATTCATGGACGGCATCCACAGCAGCCACGGCTTCCACGGCCTCCACGGCTTCCAAGGCAGAACGAGCGACATTGCAGGGCTCAGACAGGACTATGGCGACGATGCATTGAGCGAGCTGGACTTCAGCCAAGCAACAGGAAGCGGAAGCGGAAGCGTCGTGCTGGTTATTCAGCGACGAATGGCGGTAGTGACTGCGGTGGCCGCTGCTTGCAAGAGCGAAACCAGCGAAACCAGCGAACCAGTCAGGCCAGCGCACAACAACAACAGCAGCAGCAGCAAACAGAGACCAGACCACACAGTCCACACAGTCCACACAGTCCACACAGACGCATCGCCGTATGAGTCACCGCCTTGCATCCACACCAACTACAATAACAGCAGCAACTACAACAACTATAGCCTCAGTCACAGTCACAGCCACAGTTACAGCCATAGCCACAGCTATACCAACAGCAGTATTGGCGCTTATATCAGTGCTGCTTGTTCAGATCCAGCATCGGTTCCATTGGCGAGTGCTGTCGTAGATACTGCTGAGCACATCGGTCATTGGCACGTGCCAGAGAACTTGAACAACAACAAGAACAACACAAACAGCGAGACCGAAAGCA
Source organism: Homolaphlyctis polyrhiza JEL 142 (assembly GCA_000235945.1). Lineage (NCBI taxonomy): Eukaryota > Fungi > Chytridiomycota > Chytridiomycetes > Rhizophydiales > Homolaphlyctis > Homolaphlyctis polyrhiza. Next base: position 7,186 of record JH393164.1, read on the forward strand.
GCGACGAGAGCAGCCGCATTGTCGCTGCCAGCAGCAACGTGCTGCAGCTGCTGGGCTACAGCGAGGACGAACTGCTGCGACTCTCGGGCGGTATCTCGACCCTACTCGCCTGCGGCCCGACTGCTTTGGCCGCACACGGCGGCGGCTGCTGCGCTTGCTGCAAATCTCTGGCATCTGCTTCCCAGATCCCTGCCGCCACAACAAACACGCGCGGAGGTTGTCCAAACTCCGCCATGGAAATGCCGCCATCGCCCTTCAACATCGCCATCGCCATCAACCCCAACATCAACATCAACCCCCCGCCATCTGAACTGTCCACGTCGGCCATGGCCTCACAGTCTCTCTTGTACACTACCAATACCCAGGATGCTCTGCTGCATCTCAAACTGCGCCATCGCAACGGCTCCATCGTTGAAGCTATTGCCACGGCTGAACAGTTGCCCCATTTGGGCATCTCCATCCTGCAGTTGCGAGATGCTTCGCCCATCAACACAGCTGTCGCTGCTTTCCCGCGTCCGTTTGCTGTCGCCTTTGCTTTGAGTCATTTCGGCGTCATCCTGCAGCGAAGATTCCCACAATCTTCTTTGCTCAACGAGATCAAGCCAGTTCCTGGATCCTCGGCTCTCCAGACACTGACCGCTCCGGACAGCTGCATAATTGGCACCCCCATCATGACTTTTATTCATGATGACGATCTTCCGCGCCTGTGTCGCGTCCTTGCCAATGTCTCTTCATCTGACATCACCTCGCCAGCTACAACTGCACATCTGTCCTTGAGATGGCGTCGTGGTACATCGCCTGTTCCTATTGTTCCACCAACCGTAATACCACCATTTGATCCTGTCTATACAGTCCCTGCTACTCAACATAATTCCATTTCATTGTCTCAACCATCGACGTTTGTTCCACCTGCCCTGGTGTCCCAGTCTGATTCAGGCTGTGCTTTGCAGCCGACACTTGAGCAAGATCACTTTCCCGAAAGAGTTGATCTGGACTCGTTACTAGATCGGCCCAATCTGCATTTCACGATACCACTGCCACCCTCCTGTACAAACCATCAGCCTGAAAGCAGAGACGACACCGCCGGTTCTAATCTGATTTGCTCTCCGCCAACACCCGACGAATACGAATGGATTGACCTCGAAATGCAACAGTGCGCCGATGGCTCTATTCTGTGCTTTTTTCGTGTTCCGTCGCCAGACTTGGCTAGCATACGCAGCTCGTTATTTGCATCCGCGAGCGTCAAAAACACCAAGCTTACTGGATCGGCCGTGGCTCTCTATCATGGCGTCCTTACAACATTCCTGTCCTTTGTTAGCACAGTTGCTGCATACGCATTGGCCATCAATAGTCCTGCTATGGTTTACTCTGACTTTGTTCATGCTGCTCATCTCGGTGCTTCGCATGTCAGGGTAAGGGCCTTTTATCCTGCTGATTCCTCTTGATTGGCTGGCTGGCTGGCTGGATGTCTGTCTATGCTGCCCAGTATCGCTGACTTGTTTCACCAAGGCCTTTTTGGACCATGCAAAGCGACGGCTGTCCGTTCTGCTGGGACCTTCCGTCATAACGCAGATTGAGCTGGCTTCATCTGCTATCTTAACCTCGCTTATCTCGATCCAGACGATAAAACAAACAGCATCCTCTCTACTCGCTCGGTTTTCATGGATTTGGCACACATCGCTCGACACTCCATCTACTCAAACCATCTCTGATTGAGTTATCTCCTTTTGTTTCCCAGCTCGTCCATTTCTACAGTGCACATCTCTATCCTTTTCTAGTTTTATATCTCTCTGCCTCGGCTGTTCATCTCGCTTGTGTCTTTCAAAACATGTTCATGTGTAGCTTTCTTCATCTGTCCCCTTTTCGCTGTTGTGCTATGAGATGGGTTTATTACTCTTTGGAGAGCGGTTCAGACTTTTCAGCCAGCAGTGGTCGTAGCCTGGCTCAAAACGTCAGTTTCTCGACTCGTTGCTCAGTCACCCAACCTATCCCTCGTACAAGCTGACGCCAACACTCTTGTCTGTCTCGATCCCTAGTTTCTCCTGTTCGATGCAGACGAGGCAGAGAGATGGACACGGACAACATTCATCTAATTTAGAATCTCGATTTGTCTCCTCAATCACACGCTCACACAGACTTCCCACTCCTTGTCTCCGTCTAATCTGCAGCTATCACTTTCTCCTCCCCTCGCTTCCCTTGCTGTCGCCCACTGATCCTAGTCTTTTTATAGGCTCTCATCGCCACTCACCATGAGTTGAGCTGCGTTGGGGCTGCCGTCAGTCACTTGCTCCCAAATACGATTGAACATGTTCTGTCTTGCCTGCCACGCTACTCGTAGTTTTGTGTATCTTGACGTGATTCGTGCACACTCTTCAGGAGTGTAGTTGCTTTGCCCGCTTTGGATTGCATCGAGACGCTCCTGGAGCTGTGCATTCTGCACAGGGATCGCATACAACGATTGAAGTAATAGGGATGAGGGCGTGAGTCGCTGACCATACTGCTAAAAGAGAGTAAATAGGAGACAGTGAAGGAGAAAAGCTTGTTTTCACCTCGCTGGTGATCTTGGCGACAGCTTTCTTGAGTTCGTCTGTGGGCAATGTCTTTGTTAGAGCATTGCGTTCCAATGTCAGCAGCCTCAACTACCCATCAATAGCAGTGATCATAATCAATAATCCTTCATGTTAGCAATGGGCCTTGCGAGTGTCTTTCGGTAGGCTGATGATTGGTATCACTGACCGATTCTTTAACGGTTGCCAATTCATTCTTGGCGGACTCGAGCTGATTGATGACATCGGTCGCATCTTCCTCTGATGGTTCGGTGGGAACTGCTTCTTGGATGGGCGAGTATATGATTTGTTTTCCATAAGTCTTGGATCGAATCAGGTCTGCAGGATGAAGATACCACCCCGATCGGTTAACATTGTTTAGTATTGTAGATTAAGATGGCGGCATTTGTGTTGGTGTCAGCGTTGATTTTCGTTTTCGCCATCGAATTTCGATGACATGTGAGACATTTGATATCCAGCATCTGCCAATAATGATCAGAGGGACTGGCGGGAGACAGATGGCACTCTCTACTTTGTTCAACACAGGCTGCGAGAGCTTTCGCCAAAGCAGTCTTTTGGACAGATCCCTTGAGGTTCGTGAAGATATCGGTAGCACTATACGGTCTGTTTTGTTTGCGAAGGTAAGTGACTACGATGGCTTCGTATTGCTTCTCCTTTTCGATGGTCTTGGATGACATTCTTGATGGTGGCAATAGCGATAGTTGCTGAATTGGAGTTGTTTCAATCGCGGTCCGTGATTTGAGTTGGACGTTCTCAGGATTTTTAGTCGATTTCAAACTGGATGCGTGGCGGTAAAATCACACACACACATCAAGGCAAGAGCAGACGCACACACACACACTGTGAGACAGCGGCGGTTATGGCATCGGCATCAGCAACCCTATGCAGTGCTCAGTTGGCAGCAGCAACCTGTTGGCATTCATCCATTCACAAAGCGCCTGCTGTCTTGCTTACAATAGCGAGACGGATGGATGGATGGATGGATGGATGAATCGAAGCTGGCTTTGCAGGTTGCAAGACTTGTCGTTGTTTGCACACAATGCTGACTCTGCACAATGATATTCACGGGACCAACTCTCCGAATGTTACAGATGGCCACCGCTATTTCCAAGAAGCACAAGGTTAGAAGTCGCTTGTGTTTCATTGCACTAGTAGATGTTGCGGCTGCAGTTGCAGCTTCCACGTCTCATATCATTCTGCAACTGCATTCGATGAATTGCTCCTTTCATCGCAGCTTGCTATGCGCAGATGGATACTACAATGAGGCTCTGAGCCAGCACAGCGATTTGAGATTATACAGCATCAGATGACTGACAAATGACGCTGCGCTGCGATTGTCAACGTATCTAGTTTGTTGCCGACGGTGTTTTCTACGCTGAGCTGAACGAGTTCCTCCAGCGCGAGCTTGCCGAGGAGGGCTACGCCGGCGTTGAGGTCCGCGTGACCCCTGCTCGCACTGAGATCATCATCCGTGCGACCCGCACCCAGAACGTGCTCGGCGAGAAGGGCCGCCGCATTCGCGAGCTCACCTCGATCGTCCAGAAGCGCTTCAACTTCCCCGAGAACACAGTCGAGCTCTATGCCGAGAAGGTCAACAACCGCGGTCTTTCGGCTGTTGCTCAGGCTGAGTCGATCCGCTACAAGCTTCTCGGCGGTCTTGCCGTCCGCCGTGCTTGCTACGGTGTTGTCCGCTTCATCATGGAGTCTGGCGCCAAGGGTTGCGAGGTTATCATCTCGGGCAAGCTTCGCGCTGCTCGTGCCAAGTCGATGAAGTTTGTTGACGGCTTCATGGTGCGTTATAGTTGAATTTACCGCTGCTGTGATGTACCGACTGCGATGGAGCGAGTCCAGATTTACTGATATTTTGCGATGACGTATTTATTTGGGTCGGTACAGATCCACTCTGGCCAGCCCAAGAACGACTACATTGACTATGCCGTCCGCCACGTCCTGCTTCGTCAGGGTGTGCTCGGCATCAAGGTCAAGATCATGCAGGAGTGGGATCCCACCGGAAAGACCGGCCCCAAGAAGCCCCTTCCCGATCTTGTCACGATCCTCGAGCCCAAGGAGGACGAGCCCATCCCCGTCATCGTTGCCGCTCCTGCCCCCGTGGCCCCCATCCTTGCTGAGGAGGCTGCTCTGTAAGAAAGTGAACAAGCTTTTCTCCACAAATAAGCATATTTTTCAATTACCAGTGGTGCGTGTTGTTTTTATTCATGTGGTTGAGATTGCTATTTCGCTGATGCGACTGCAGCCAGCGCCGAGAGAGCATCAAAGCAAGCGAGTGCGACAGGCTGGACACGGCTCTGTGCAACAGCGGCCAGAACAGGCACAGCACCGCCGTCGACCAGAGCAAGCGCAACATCGCGTGAGTCGCGTGCAAGATTCTTGATTGTCTCCACTGCGCGATGCTGCAGCTCAACGTTTTCGTCAGCAGCCATCTCAAGGAGGGTTTCCACGACGCGATTCTGTCCGCCAATCGCAACAGCCGAGTTCTCGAACGATGAGAGAATGGCCAGAGCACCAGCAGCA